>CAHIKZ030005461.1:755000-837500 GCA_903632075.3 Acanthosepion pharaonis | reverse complement strand
TTGCACATAACTCCTCGGCAATTTCATTATTGGCAGATACACATGGTGACATTATTTCGTAAGATGTATAGGAGTCTGGCGTTGAACTTTCCTAATAAGTAAAATCGAAATAGAGATGGAGGTAATTTAACATAAAGCTAACTAGTTATATGCTCCGTCTGATACTTATATCAAATATTGTAGTTGTAAATAAAAGGTCCCTGGTAAACAACTAAATAACTTAACCGTTTGAAAAAACAAAAAGAACGATCAAAAATACAAATTAATATGCAAACGTTAACTAAAGAACACTCATATAAGTTATTAATAATACTAATTAAACATCAATACAGAGCTATATTAGTACAAAATGTATCTTACAAATAGAATAGTAATCCATATAGTTTTAACCGCATTTCATATACTAATTATTACAATATGAAAAAATTTTATCAAAATTTTACAAAGATTAAACGTATTTTAAGGTAAAAGGAAGACTATGCATACAAAATACAGTCAATTCACTTCTTTGATTCAATAAAGAGTTTTTAAGTAAATCTGATGATTTCTAATTTTTCATGTAAGCATAGAAAACAGGCTTCATTTTAATATGTACAAGTTCCAGCCTTTAGAAAATTTTCCATATTATCTTAGCAGTATTATTAGCTTCTTTTAAATTACAAAAATATTTACAAAGAGGTGTACTATTGGTGAAGGATAAAATATGTTGGCACCACCTAGTCTTAAAAGAATTCTTAGTACTACCAAATTAGTCAACAGTTGTATTTTTTTTCATAGAAATAATATTTGTTAAAACATTTGTTTCCTAATGGATATTCGTTAGAATTCCTACAAATACATTAGTTAATATTTTGAACAATATTTATCTTGGAATGTACATTACTTTCCAAGTTTGTAAATTAGTTTTATATATATATATATATATATATATATATATATATATATATATATATATATATATATATATATATATATATAGAGAGAGAGAGAGATATCTATAAATATCTGCAACTACCCTGAGCAGACCTTAGTTACATTTTGGGGAGAGAGTGTGTTATCTAGCTTGATCAACAATCTGAACAAGGCCTGCACACTCAAACCCCTCGGTCACGATGACTTGTGACTTCATGCTCGCACAGCTATCGACGGTTCCATCTACACAATGTCACTCACAAGGCTTGCGTCAATACTTGGTTTGGCTTTCAAGCACTTTCCAAATGTGCTGCACGCAAGGATGGTATTTATCAATCCACCCACGGGGATCGAATGTGGCACAAGGCCTTTTTTAATGTGGGTATCTCTGAGCCCGTAGGCCCAGCCAAAAATAAATAACCATCCAAACCCGCCGAGGCGGGCCAGTTCCGTCAAACTCCCCCAACGAAACCCTTACCCTTCGGCGGAGCTTCGTCCGGGTTCCTCTCTGCAAGCAGAGAGTTCGACAGACACCCGACCCGGCAGCTCACAAAGCGCAGATACTCAGGATCAGTCCCTCTAATTACACACACACACACACACACACACACACACACACACACACACACACATATATATATATATATATATAGAGAGAGAGAGAGAGATAGATAGTTAGCCCCATCTCTGTTAGCATCTAGCTAGCTATCTGTCCCAGTTTATATTGTACTATAAACATCTCGTGTTGTGTCTGTAGTAATGTAATGATATATACATTGTGTATTTATTTTTGTTGTGTAAAACCCAATATATTTGAAAACAAACCACTGTCACATTTTGAATCATAGTGCAAAAAATAAGTAGTACCAAGTCGGAAAAACTCGGACCCTAACTTACATAATGCTCGATAATTAATTTTCTTAATATTAATAACTAATTATTAAGAATAAAATTAACCTTTTGTTTTGTTTTTTTCCATTTTCTCTAAAACTTTATCGTTGCTCACATGTTCAGTCCGTGATATTCTTGGCATCTTCCTGTAGGAACTCATTTTTCTTGCCTCAAACTCTCCTTTATTTGTGATGTCTTCACTGTCATATAAGAGAAACGATACGTCACAAAATGCTCAGTTCAGATTTTTGTATCAAAATAAATTTTCTCTTCCTTAATGTTATGTTTCTTTTAAGAACACTTCGCTATCCTAATGTGACTTCGGATTTCGGTGACGCACTTTCCATCCTCTGTAAACACTTCTTAGATATTTACATTGTTGTACTTACTTAATTTTGTTGTCTCCAGTATGTAATTTGACTTGTAAACTGGACTCTTCGTTTTATGACAACGATGCATTCTCTGGTTTTACAGTTGAGGATTAGTTCTTTATATTCGCTTTCCTCCACTAACATTTGTAGGAGGTGTAGTTTCCTTTTGTCATCTGTTATCATTAGTGTTTCATCTGCATATTCTATGTTGTTAAGATTGTCTCTACCAACAATAAATCCTGATTGTATACCTAATTCATTAGGAGTTCTTTCACTGTATTATTTGTGTGATTCGGATATGAAGATAAAGCCTTGTTATATATCTCTCTCTTAGTTCAACTTAATTACCTGAAATACATACATACATACATATATATATATATATATATATATATATATATATATATATATATATATATAATGTCAATGGAATGGCTGTAGTATATGTAAAGTTTTTATTATAGTCTGGATAGATCACCCATGAATGATTCTTAGAATATGTTGACTAGAGGTGTAGATATTATGTAATTTGTTTGACTCTTAACGCATAAGAGAATATTCAATATATATGCTCAAGAATATACAGTTCTTTGACACGCTTCTTCCTCGGACACTGCCTCTTACGCACATTCTTATCAGACGCTATGCGCAACAATGCCCCGAAGTTGCTATCTTTAACAATTCATGGGCTATTCGCAGGATGGTTGAACAATTGCTGCCTTGCCACCAACATCTTCCGACGTAGAAAGTTGTGGGCAAAGATATATAAAATGGACGGAGCTGAACACAGAGGTTCAACCTGTTACGAATCAGAGTTCGTCTTCCACAAAAATTCTTGATCGTTTAATTCATTTAATAAAATTAAATTAATTTATTTCTTGGAGGCTTGCTGATTTTCTTAAGCAACTTTCAATGTAACAGCCCTGAATATAAACATTAAGTGACTGAATTTAAAATCAAGTAAAGGATTTTGTTGTTAATTAATTTGTTCTTTATCCCAATTAGGAAGACATCTAGAAATATATTTTGGATTATCAATATTGCATTAATAATTCCTTAAAAATAACAATGATTTTTATCAAATATCAGATCTATATTTAACATAGGATGGATTCATATATTCCCCAAGGATTATTTGAGCGTAAGTGAACGTAACAAACACGACATTAATTCGAACAAATCCCAGCAATGGCACATTTCTAACCGCACTCTATTCCAGCACAAATATATCTCCCTTGGAGGAAACTGCAAACGTAACCCTTGCAAGGATTTGGGAAGATATTAAGGAAGTATCTCTATATAAACCACTAGTGCATGTGGAGGCACGGCGGCTTAATGAGGAATCGGATGGCTGAGTTCGAATTCAAGTCGAATTCATTACATTCCCTTACGTGCTAATACCTGTTAATACTTCTCTCCAGGTATGGGTAAATATAAGAACAGACCGGATTCTATAGACTAGGATGGCAATTGGTCTACCGCAGAAAGAAATGGCAAACGACTGTTGGTAAAAATCCGCCAGTTATGTTTCGCATGGCACATAACTGACTTGTTTGTGTGGTATATGCCCTTAAACACTGATAGAAATTTTTGCCAATGAATCAATGAATCTCAGCTAATTTTAACTGAATTTAAAATGAAATGCAATTCTGCAAATGGTGTTCTTCGTTTGCTGACAGTCAGTTAAAACTAATCATTGATTGTGCGTAAAGATTGGCAGAAATAACTTCGAAATGAGCAAAATTTTTCCTTTCAAATTTATAGCTAGAGGCGAAGTTCTACGGCCACATCCCGGAAGCGTAACATTTATCAGACCAATAGAAAACGACGAATACCGGAATTTCAAAGAAAGTACGTTGTCTCTATTCACTGCCAAAATTTCGTTGATTTGTTTTATTTATATGAAGAGAGTTATTCACAAGTAATCTGATTATCCTTGGCAGGCGGAAATTCAGCCATTTACCTTGAAAGTGGTGGGAAAGTCGCTTGAGAGTATTAGGAACATTTTCCCGCCTACAAAACTTCATTAAACATAGAATTGAGTTTAGACCAAAAAATAAAATAAAATGCGTTCCAATTTTAAATAAGAATTAAGTTTAAGCGTCTAATAATTTGTTCCTTTTTCTTTCAGATTTGGCGGTCGTTTGGGCGATATTGTTTTTCACGCATGATTGCCATGGCATGATAGAATAGGGAAACAAATAAATTTTGAACAATAACCCTGATTTATTTACAGCTGACTTTAATCCGTCTTAATGGAACACCCTTAAATATAACGACTTTCTTTTAGTTGTTTTAATTTGTTAGTACTTTCTTATGTGTAGACTAAGGCGACATGTTCAGATCAAAATAATGAGGCAAAGTAACAGTAATATGGCAAAAAGTTCCTCAAAGTAAGAACTGCAGTGGACACACAAAAGCAAATTCAGACAAGCGAACGTAGCGTTCTGACTTCAAGACAAGACAGACCGGGATTGAGTTAGATAAAACCAAGAACCGTCATATTTTGTAGCTAGGAAAAAAATCACACCATGCATTGGCGTGCTTCTGCCTATAAAAAAGTGGAGGGGAAAATGTTTTGCAGTCATCCACGTCGTGATTAAACCAACAGTAAGAAACATGCGTTTGATTGCAAAGGAAAAGAACAAAGAAAGATAAATATGTCAACAACTTATATTGTTCAATTCGGAATATGAGCATAGTTGCGTGAAAGGTGGCTAAATGCTCATATAAGATTACTTAGTTTCTTAGTAAGGGGAACGATTAGGTGTAAGGTTGTTGGCGGTATGGTCGTTAGTTGGCCGAATACTTGGGTTGGCTGAGCGAGATCATATTTAGTGTCAGATGAGAGGCCTGTAGTAACATGTTTGATTATCTGGCGTTCGTGTGACGAGGTGAAAATTTTATAGCCAAACTGTCGTCGGCTAGTAATCCTTTTTTTCATATCTTTGATTCAATAAGTGCAGTCTTCCAGTGACATCCTTTATTTTGGGTGGGAATCTTTTTGATTGGCTTTTGCATTTTTGATTTTTGTAGATATTTTTTTTGTGGACCGTATGTGATACTCGGAGTCCCTGCACGGAAGATGATATTTCTTATTTTGTATTTTACTTTCTTAGCGATCGCGTCTGGCCGGCATGACTGTTTAAATATATTTGTGAGTCAGAAAGAGATCTTGATTAAGTATATAACATAATGAAACATTTTGCTAATATAAAACTGAAAAAACCGACGTGTTCCAGAAATGTTTTCAGCGTTAGGACGAAATGCAATAAACCAATAAGTAGTATTTGAATGACACTAGAGAATTTAGATTCAAATTAAATGAGATTTTATCGAGAGATATTGTGTAAGCTTCATGTTAAGATTTCTAGTATGCGTAATAGTTTTTCTTTATAGTCAATTTAGAAATAAGTTACTATATTCTGTCAATTAAAAATCACAAGAAATCGGAAATACTGAGGCGTGAAGAAGCAATACAAACCAAATAATAAAAACAAAACCAAAACAATTTGTAAGCAAAAACTTCCGTTACTTTTCGAAATAATGACCATGAACAAAAAACACCCAGACAGACGCCACAATTACACACACTTTTATATGTATACATATGTGATATTTGTATTAAATTATTATGCGTCTTGATTCTAAACTGATTTTTGTTTTAGGTTTGCGGTCGTCATTTCGGGAGACTAAAATCTAAAGTTTTACAAACATTTAACCTGAATTGTGAACATAATCTCTGATTAACACAGATATTAGACACAATAATTAAAAATATAAATTACTTGTTGCTGTTATCACACTGTTCATATCTTTCAAAGATACAAAGACGGTTTCGCTTTAAATTTTAACTTAGAGAAATATTCTGATGAATAGTTTATTTCTTTTTTTATTTTGTCGAAACACAGTTTTTGTTATTTCGATATGCATCTGTCTTTGTGTGAGTGTTTTAATTATGATATATATGATCTATTTTCATACATAGTTTTAAGATTTGACTCTTATTTGATATTCCATCGAGAAACACAACAAAATGCCTAATAAATGAGAAAATAATTGGTATGCACGCGAAAATATCTATTATCAAAATATGTCTTAAAAGAGACACTGGCGTATTCCCCAATAAAAGCAATTGCTCATATCGCTAAACTACTGACAATATTCAGTTTTGATAAGAAAACTAGAGAAGCAGAAAAATAAAGTACAATTATTCACTACACAAAAGTAAGAGCGAACTTGTTCACTTCCGACGTTATGGAAACGTATATAACCAACGCCTTTATCCACTGTGCCATGTGTCCTCAAGATCATAAAGGCGTTGGTTAGATCCTGTGACAGGACCCAAAGAGTGTGAGTTCAATACCCGGTTAAGGTAGTGGAGAAGTTTCAGAGGGAAATTAACAGGAGATAACTGATAACTGACATCCATTAAACATGGCACGTGGAACTAGAACAGTCTATCTCAGCGAGCAAAATAAAGGGTTCAGTTCGACATTCCAACCACCTGAAGATGGCCGGAGAGTACAACAGCCGAAACGTTGTAATAAATATGGCGACAAAGATGAGAAATATAGTCCGAATAATGTAAATAATGTGATAATAGTTGTTCTCTCAGGAATTTTGAGCCATGTCGCAAATTTATAGTAGATGACCAGGGATATATATATATATATATATATATATATATATATATATATATATATAAATTAATCGTAATAAATCCAGAAAAAACTTAAAGATCCATTTCGGTTATAATTTATTTCGTGAATATTGTTTTATTCATATCTTGTCTTTATTGAGAACTTTTGGTGTGAAGAGATGAATATGAGAATATTCATGAAATAAATTATGACCAAAATGGATTTTTACGGATTTTTTTCCTTTGATTTACTATGATTATACTGCCTTTTATTTTACATTGTTATCTCATTGAATTAACATGATCATAATTGTATGATAATATAAGCCATTTATATTGGGAATAAATGTTTGGATAAATGTTTGTTCATATTAACATTAGGTGTTTATTTATAAGTAAATATTTTGAATTCATTGACCGAGCAGCCAGTGCTACTGTCGGTTGACATGTGTAATATCTTTCCCCTTAAAAAAATTTCAACTGGGAAATATGCTTCGTGCATCCAGTAGCTGTTATCACTCATTTGAATGGCGGGCTTCTTTCCATACTTTTTTTCTGACCTGCAACCCATGTTCCCAATGTACGAAGAAAGAAGCTCTTTGTCAAAACCAATATAATTAATACACACAAAGTCATTTTTAACTATTGATCTGAGAAAGTGGTTCTATACTTCTAACTGATTAGATATTCATGAATAATTTGTCGCATTACATGATATCCATATAAATGTGCTGATCTGACGAATCTACAAAACTATCTCGAATTTACAGATTGATCTGTTTTTATAGGTAAATACGAAACTATACCAAGTACATTCTATTCTATGTTCAATTTCCTTATCTCCCTCACAGTTTTTTTTATACCTGATCCATACACCGATGTATTTGAAATTTCTACTATTTACTAGTTCATCATGCTGGTTTTTTAATGATAGTCTCAGTGTAGGTACCATCACTACTTTCATTCCACTTCCAGATCAATGTTTCTGTTTTGGAAAGTGTTATCTTGAGTCCTATATCATGGAACATATGGTAGAGGATGTTGATGTTCTGTTCGAGAACATTCTTATCCAAAATTAGAATACCTATATCGTCAGTATTCCTCACCACATATCTACAGTACATTGGTCGTGCGTGGGGAAGCAGGATCGCCGTCTCCTATTAGTAGATTCGTTTGGGATGTGGTATGAATTGCTAAAATAATCAATGTCCAACACTTCATATTACATGTAATGCTTAAATACTATGTGTCCATGACATTGTTTTAATAATTTCGCCTAGAGCAAGTCACTAAAACATACGTTTTTATTGAATGCGAAACAACAAGAGAAAGAGAGACATTATTAATGTGCGTGAAAAATAAAAAAGAAGATTTGAAAAGATAGTGGATAATCACTGACATTGCATTAAATGTTTGAAGATTAAAATTGGTTGGAAAGCAAGAAGCTGAAAGAGATTTTCACAAGCGTAAAGTGCAAGACTGTTAGCATAGAACTTACAGTTACATCTAACCAATTCAGCTGTAAATTGATGAAACCTTGTTGCTAACCAAGCACTGCGTTGAAATCCATAATGTCTATGTAATATAACGAAAAGATCATAAGCACAATTACAATGGAAATATTTATTGAAAAGAACACAGTGAAGATACGTTACAGTAGTGGAAAAATAACTGAAGCCGATATGCCAGATCAGGACATATAACATTGCGCAATTTTTTTGGATATTATCAAAAGTCTCTAAATATATAGCAGGAGCCAATGGCCATATGTGTCAGCAATATCTAAAGTACGAATGGTAGACTTGTAGACTCTGGCGAGAAAAATTTATTAGTACGATAGAATGAAGCAAAATTTCTAGCAGCTGACCTAGCAATTGATTCTATATAATCTTGCAACTCCATATCAGCCAAGGCCAGACATTTAAGGTTTTGTGGACTGATAAAATTCTAAAATAAAATCGATGCTTTCACAGGCTTCCAAATTGAAAAACGTTACCTAATGGATAAAAAATAAGAATGATCTATTTATGTATTATACTATTTCGTATGAAAGATGTAAGCAATTTTCTGCATATTTGATTACATATATTACAAGAAAAGCGTAAAAGAACGAAAACCAAACATGACTGTGAGTATTTGACTCCCATAAATCAATGAGACCTTAATTGATAAAATCTTCACTAATATTTACTCTATAATGGTCCCAAGTGAGACAACCTGTGTGGGCTTTGAGTGCAAGATTTGTGTTTCCATCTATTGTGTGACGTTTCTTAAAAATTATAAGTTTTTAATGAATTCGAGGAGAATTTAAAAAAAAAAATTCAGTTTAATATCAATATCAACAGAGCAGCCCAGTTTTTCGTGTGACCCCAAATTTCGTGTTGAAACCATGGCATTGCATCGCTTTTTGTTTTGATTATATGATTATCTTCTTGTTGATGTTTCGGGTTTCTCCACATTGTCTATGCTGTTTGGCTTCGTTAATTTTGTTTCCACTTTCCCTGAAATATAGGTTTCCAGACAGTCAACTAGTATTTCTATGTTCTTTGTTAATTGTTTAATATTTTCCTTTATTTTTTCTTCCTCTTCTGTTTGAATCTTCCTTCTGTCAATTCTTTTAACTCAGGATTGTCGTCCCACGAGAATATACCTTTCCTTGTAGCCAGTACTGCAATTGTCTCACGTGCTCCAGCCAATGAATATATAACAACACCTGATCCCATTATTTTGTTTTGATCAAGATTTACTGATATCAATTTCAACGTTGGCTTATTACAGAAATCTAAATTTACCCTTTCATTTTTAAGGGATTGGATGATATACATGGTTAATGCGAGAAGATGCCAGCTCTTTTTTGGTTGGTGTTGTCAGTTTTGTTACAAGTCTTATGCGTTCAGATTCAAGGCACAATTTGTACACTCTAACAGCTACCACAAACTGCATAATGGAAGTGTCTGAGAGGTTGAAATTCATAATTTTTGGTCGTGTTATCTGAACTATAGTATATGGTGCAATGTTTCGAAACATGCGTTAAAGGAGAAATAATTTTTTTGAATACAAAAAATTAACAAGAGTTCCCCATTCATATTTGAAGATTCTCTTTGAAGGCTGAATATTTCTTACCATCAAAAGATCAGTTGGGTTGAATAAGAGTTGGGGTATCATTAAATATGTATAGCTTTTTTTTTCTCGTCCGCAAATCTTAATTAATCAAATAGACAATGTTTCTGAAAGACCACTATTATTTTTTCATTTGGGACATAAGCTGACGTTATTCGTATCTGCAAACAACAATGTCGGCAGCAATCGATCTCTCTCTCTCTCTCTCTCTCTCTGTATATATATATATATATATATATATATATATATATATATATATATAAAAACCTAGTAGGCTAGACAAACCTACCTAGATTTCACCTAAACAGATCGTCAGGGAAAGTCAGCTAAGATGACTTTCCCTGACGATCCGTTTAGGTGAAACCTAGGTAGGTTTGTCTGGCTCACTAGGTGTATCTAGGTCTGCTCTACGGTTGTATTAAGCTCTTTTTTTTAGTTGTTTACTCGTATTGGGTTTTTTTCTTTGGGCTTCAAACCTGCATCTGTGCGATTTTTTTCGACAGACTTTCATATTTGTAGTTCTTTCTTTTTTTAAAACCTTTTTTCCCTCCAGATTGATTTGATTATTGGCAAATCAAAAATTTGAGGGTTTTTCGAAACGAGTATAGTTATCTATATTTGTATATATATATATATATATTCAAACAACCTTCATTAAATAATATAGAGATATATTTTTATAATGATCCTTTCTTGTTCTCTAATCTGCTACTTGATATTAAGTAGTTTTTTTCTTACCCAATTAATTTTAAACTCCTCCAAGGTGTATTGCAAAAACAAACTTATTTTAACTGTAATCCTTGTGATGGTGATTTTTGAAATCACAGATGAACGCGTTATTCATATTTATTTTAAATTTCTTGGTTGTAGTCATTGTGTTTTTTTTTTTTTTTTTTTTTTTTTCAAATACGCCTCCCAATGTAAGGGGTCTAATCAGAAAAGGTAGAAATGCAAAATTGCATTAAATGTTGGTAAAATGCATTTCAAAACATTGCTCTTACACTCTTAATAGATTTTGTTTAACTAATACTGAACAAAATACCAAGTAATAAATATGGATGTTTCAGCTGTTTTGTTAGGTTTGCGGTCGTCATTTGAAGTTGAGAAAGTGTGGTTTATTGACGAACAAAGACTATAAATGTTGAGAACATTTTGAGAAAAATAGACAAATACTAGAATGGAAACACAATATGTTATATGTTTCCAAGGATAACTCCTGATAGGAAGTGCGCATTCAGTGAATATTCTTTAATATAGCCTCTATAAATAGTGACGAAATGGTTGTGAGTTATTTTGGCTATACCGTGTACGTCTGTTCCCGGACTTACTACCTTTAAAGTCCTATCTTGAAACCGGTTTGAAAGAGGAATAACCTCATGCAATTAGCACTAGGCATATTTCCATTTTTTACGCATACCCGAAGGCTAATATGGTTTTCATCGCATGCTTGCCTGGCGAAATCATATGTAACGCCTACTACGCTCTATCACCTGTCTTAGCTGATATTCATGATAAATATTTTGGAATTATATTTTATACTATATATACTGACGGTAAGTAGAGCACAATTTTTTTTATGGAAGCCAGATTTGTATTATTTTTCAAATAAGTCATAATATTAATTAACTATCCTGCAGAGAATAGTGTTTGCCAAATTTTCTATATGTTTACAGTGCGAACAAAAGCAAAATTACAAAAACTTTCCTATGGACAAACGTATTTAAAGTTATTAATTCCAATGTCATCTGCAAGAGTCCATTCATCTGTGTTGGTCTTAGTGAAGAAATAATACACTTTATCCAGGTAATATGTACGGTTTACTGTACCTGAATAACCACCAAAACTTGCAAGCTGTAAATAACGAATCTTGTAAATTTCGACATTGTCTGTCGCGTTTTCGTAATAAAATATCCTTGGTAAAGACATGCATCCATTTTTCCTCTTCATCTAGATATCGTTTAAATAGCAGGGCAGATTAAGAAGGGAGCCTTGTTTATCAGTCAGTGAAGATGGTACATTATGTATTACAAGATGTCTTGGGAATTCACAGCAAAAAAATGTGTGGAGAGTCATGAAACACGTTGACCTGAGTAAATATGACTTATTCACTGAAAACGGACATTGATTCTTATCTCCACTCCGAATATACTGGAAGTGACACTGAGAGAAAATAATTATTACATGGATAGAGTATATGAAATACTAATACTTTTTTTTACTACAGAAACCTTAGAAACTATTACAATGAGAATATATCGAAAATTATACTGTATCAATTTACGGTGTATTAATTTAGTGTAACATTTCACAGGAATATCTGGACGAATATCTTTTAGCGTACAAAAATGAAAACGTAGACTAAAATGATCTGAAATTAGAATAAAAACAATGATCGCACATACATCTAATCCATCCGAGAAACTTCTCATATGGGATAAGAATTTTTTAAATCATTTCACCACAAGCAACATGGGAATGCCACTAGTACGTTGACGGTTACAGGGATTGAACTTGAGAGGAATGACTGATTATAGCGAGAACTGAGAAAAGGACATAAGATGAACGGGATTCAAGAAGATGGCGATTCACGTTGCATTTACATTGATGAAGATTGCATTTATCAGAGAAGCAATTAAACAGAAGGGAGTTCCACAGGCGGGAAGTGCGAGGAAAGATACCGTTGAAGTAGACGTTATGATGATAGGGATAGTTTGTAATCATTTCACCCCAAGCAAG
Source organism: Acanthosepion pharaonis (assembly GCA_903632075.3). Taxonomy (NCBI): domain Eukaryota; kingdom Metazoa; phylum Mollusca; class Cephalopoda; order Sepiida; family Sepiidae; genus Acanthosepion; species Acanthosepion pharaonis. The sequence continues at coordinate 824,828 of CAHIKZ030005461.1, read as the reverse complement.
GCTAGAATGCCAAAAGTACGCAGTGCGTTACAAAGAGTGAAAATGAAAGAGAAGACTGAGTATAGAACGGACTGAGGAAATGACAAAAGACAAACGGGATTCAAGAAAACAGATGATGACGATTGACGTTGCATTTGAATTTTTAAAGATTGCAGTTATCAGGGAAACAAGTAAGCCGAAAGGTGTCCTACAAGTGGGAAGTGTGAGAAAGATATTGCTGATGTAAAAGTAGCGGTTGCATTTAGCTATTTCAACAATAAATTGTGGGACCTAGATGTCAATCTATTAGCACGCTTAAATTCATGTAGTCGGCACAACAGGAAAACAAGTTCGTCAAAGCAGTTATCATGAAAATATTATAAGAAAAGACAGAGGGAAACCACTTAACCTTGGTGAGAAAGTGATTGATGTCGAGATACCAAGTCAGAGTCGATTACCTTAAGGCCCTTCTTTGGATTTTGTCAAGAACCTCGAGATGAATAAAAAGAGCACTAGACCAGATATGACAGTAGTATTCAATGCACGGCCGAATGTTAGATTTGTAGATGAGTAAGATGGACTCTGACAAGCAAAAGTTTATAGCACGGCACAGTTACCCATTTTCCATGTAGTAGATACAGCTATTGAACTGATGTAGTCACTCCACTTCAAGTCAGTTGAAAACATGCGACCAAGAAGTCACAGTATTCAGTGCTGTTCGAAAAAATTGACTCACCTGATTGCTTTTACTTAAAAATTTTTCACCTATTGTTTTGGGGGTCAAACTTATTTTTAATCTTACTAATATAAAACCCCCTTCCCGACAACCTAGTAAAAAAGGTTACTTACCCTAAGGTATTCGATTGATAATTATAATTTTTGATATAAATGAGATTTAGGGAAAAACTCTTGCCAAAAAAAGTGACTCACATATTTCCTGCAACTAGTAATCAATAGAAACATAACCGAACAGCTTTAAATAAAGAATAATAGAGCTATAATTTATCTATAATAGGCAATATAGTTAGAAATATTTAAAAATCCATGAGTCCTCCTTGATTTTGAATAAACTTTTCATCTCTTTTTGGCATTGACTTGATTAGGTTCTAGGAAATCTCATCTCCAAGCATTGAATTCCATTCGGATATGAAATTCACAATCAAATCCTCTTTGTTGCTCAACTGCTTTCTCGAGAGCCTGTACTTTATAATGCTCCATAAGTTTTCTATGGGGTTGAGGTCAGGAGATTGGGGCAGCCATGTCATAACACTCACCTACTTCTCATGAAATTATTCCTTCATCAATTTTGATTTGTGACAGGGAGCATTGTCTTGCATAAAAATGAGCTAGGTGGGGTCGATTTGCACCCTTTTAGCTGAAGGGAGCTGATAAGACTCTAACATTCACTTGTAATTTAAGAAACCAGTTCCATGAAAAGAAAAGCATCCCCAGAATATTATACTGAACGGATGCTTGGCAGTACTTACTGCTAAATTCAAAGAGCTTGCAAAGCTTCTTCTTCGGATTTTAGATTGCTTATGCTTTGAATTTAGATCAACTTTCGTTTCATCGGCGAAGAGAACATTTGGTAAAAAAATTCAGGTTAGTCACCTTTATCGAACAGCACTGTATTCTAGAAACTTCTAATACATCGGTGTCTGGGTTAGTTATAAGAAATTTAGTATAAGAAAAAATGAAATTGCACATATGGCTGAAACAGAGATAGTTTTTCCCAACACTGCAAATTCCTACAAAACGAAAACATTAACCAAATTGAATCGCTAGATTGAGACTTTCATGTGAATGGCAAGAAATCCGTTCAGATATATCAAAAACTGTCAGCTGTATACAACCGATTTCTCAGATCAGTGGTTGAACATGATTTTAATCGAAGCCGGTGAATCTTGGCGAAAACAACAATTCTTTAAACCTTGTGGACTGGCGCTACATAATCGCAAAGAAAGAACTATACGAAATAACAAAAATCACCTTATTTGAAGACTTTCATCAAGAGCAATCGATCATATATAACACGAAGAGAAAATAATGATATAATCAAGATGTTGAAGTTCGATATTGTTTCAAATCAAAGGTTATGAAGGCTCCCACCATCAAAAGTGTAAAGCGAGATAACAGCTAATGAACTTCAGAAATGTATTTTCGGAAAAATTACTTTAAGAGAAATATTTAATAACACCCGAGAGAATTTTTGGTCCCTCACTTAATTCTATTAAATGTTTACTTTTAAGGAAGCGGCTAATATTACTATTACTATTGTATATTTATTTTCAGTGATTCTGTTACAAAATCTGATTCCGATACTAAGTTTGATTTATGTGTGGAATAGAATCACATAGTTTCGCAGGTTGTAGAGTTGATATTATAAAGGATTCAGATATTGCATCTGAAAATGTATGTTAAAAGGACACAAAGAAGTTATAGCTTATATTTGAAATAGCATTGCTTTTACTGGAATAATAATGACTTGAATAAACTAAAATTCATTCTGAAATATGTATACTAGATCAGATTATGCAAATAAATTATATTTATATGGTACATGAAAGCGAATCCATCATTCAAATTTTAAAAATGCATGCACATTTGATAACTTACCTATACTGGAAGTTTTTGTTGACATAGAATCACATTTTTTTTTAATTATCTCACAAACTTGTAATATTTACGATTGGAAAATGACAAGGTTGTAAAGAAATATTTCTCTTTAAAGGAGATTGCTTACATGCCGTCATTGGAGGACATGAATCTCAAAGACACGTCTTAACGCAGGTCGCAACGATAAACATTAGTGGATATTTTCCTTGTTCCGTGTATCTTCAGAATGTCGACGATCAAGACTCTCCCCAACTTCCTATCTTTTTCACCTATTAGTAACTTAATGTCTTTTGAGATCCCTACACCTATTTCGAATTCCTTTCAAATAAGCTTACCCGATAGCTGGTCAATTGCCTTCCTTTGTCCATTTTTAGTTTCTATGTAACCTGTGAGTTTCTAATTCTCCAAGCCATCCTGCCTCATTTTTCCAGAAATTTCTATTGTCTGATTTGATTTCGAGTATAAATGTCCTTTTTGCTTCAATTTCCCTTAAGTCTTATGGTATCAATGGTATCCTCAGCACCCTTCTTTAGATGCACATTTATCTTGACTCCAGTCTTCTCTTTCTCTGTGAGGAAATTATCCAACATTTACGGCCATATAAAAGGCTTGATATTATACAATTATCCTGTTTCATATTACTTTGTTTAACTTTTTAAATGCATTTTTTCGTTATTTCATTGCGTGTTCATATATTTGCTAATTTATTTATATATGAAAATATAAAAAGAAAATCGTATTTCTTTACATTCTTAGATATAATGTAACCATATTTTCATCCAGCAATTATTAAATATTTCAGGGTTGTCCACTTTCATCGTCAATTGGATTGTTTCTTTCTACCGAACGCACAAATAAATATAAAATATCGGTACCTGTCTATTTTCTAAGATGAGGTTTTATGCACACTATTTACATTATTGAGGACACATGGCACAGTGACGTGACCCAAAGAGTGTGAGTTCTATACCCGGTTAAGGCAGTGGGAAACTTGAAGAGGGGAATTAATAATGGGATTTACACTCCAATATACAAATAACTGACAAATGACATCCATTAAACATGGCACGCGGAACTAGAACAGTCTACCTCAGTGAGCGAAATGAAGGGATCAGTTCGATATTCCAAACACCTGAAGTAGATCGGACCGTATAACGGCCGAAACGTTGTAATTAATATGGCGACAAAGATGAGGACAACAGTCAGAATAATGTAAATATTACAAAATATGGATCAGTATTACCGGAGTGAGATCGAAAGAAGAGATGGACATTAATATTATATTATATTATATTATTATTAATTTGTATATTGCACAGAAAATCCCATTATTTATCCAAATTGCCTTGACGCCTTTTTCTTATAAAAATTGATACAATGTACCGTTTTCCTGCGTCATTGTAACAAAACTAAGAGAAATCGAATCCTTATATCAGTTCCCAATTAAATTCATATAACGGAAATCGTATAAACATGGTATATTCTTAATGTTATATCTTTACACCGATTCCTTTTATACATTACCTGTCAAATGCCATGCATGCTTCAGAATAATTCTTGAGGGATTTCTCGTTGTCATCTCCAGGATTGTAAATCCAAAGATATCTATCGCTGTGAATGGATAGACAGCTTAATCTCTCCTGTTATTTAACTACAGCTGGCAAAAAGAATTCAGTAAATGAAGCCGAGACTTGAACTCGGTTATTTTCTCTCCTATATCCGTTTCATACAACCACATATCGAATTTCTTTTTGATGTAATGAATGTTTACAGAGGAACGGAGTGGTCGCCATCTTCATTTCATAGATTCCTTTTTTTTCCGTCACCAGCAAAATGTATAACAAATAAAGATGCGTAAATTTATATAACAATTATTTTTGTTAAATCTCAAACCGGGAAAGATATTTTTATATTACGCAAAAGACAACTTAGTGATGAAAATTTTAAAAAAAGTTACATATCTTGCCCCCAAAGACCGAAGCTAAAATTCATTGATTTACTCTCAGTTATTTCAATTTTTTTTTTAGAAATAATACTTTACAATACTTTTCTTCTATTTTCAAGACGATATAAATATGTCGGAATTTTGATGCCGTAAATGTTGCCTCTTTTTTCCCACTTATTTTTGTTCATTGTTTTTACTTTAAGACTTAATCGACTGGGACAAACAATAATCGAACATCTCCAAATGTGATGGTTGAAAATAGAATCCAGTAAAGTTTACTCTTTTTATGATTACTATCTAAAAGGTTATGGACGAGACAAAGTCTTAAAATATAAAGAAAACACTAACTCAAACGATAAATAACATTTATTGTGACATTTGGCATCATACGATGTTTTATTCACACGTTAGCGCTTTTATTCATTTTAAGTTCATTTTCTATTAGTTATGAATAACTTACATTAAACAAACAAAAAGCGTATGCTGTTTATTTAAAAGCATTTTCTGACATGGAAACATTGATATGGGTAGTATCATAAAAATATAAAACATCTTCATTTTAGAATGCTGCTTTCATTATAATTACAATAATAAGAATATTTTTTCGAATTCATATCAAACCTACAGTTTTTTTCATAAATATCATGTGTAAACAAATAAAAAATGTATGCAAATTAATTTCCTGACGTCAGTTTAATAAATGATATTACATATAGGTATATTTAAAGTTATATGTCTACAATAATAATAATAATAATAATAAGCCTATAGGTTCCTAGGAATTTGCAAAAGAGATGGAATACAGCATACCCAAATGAAGAAGTTAAGAAATTCTCCTACAGGCGTCTGCCTTTGGTACTGAATACCGAACTGAATTAAAAAAAAAAAAAAAAAAAAAGAAAAAGGAATATCAGCTACAAACTGCTTGGCTGTCCCAGTGGTGCAATACATTTTTAAAAAAATTAATTGGACCAAAGATGACATTAAGCGAATGTACGTCCAAGCGAGAAAGCTTCTCACCTGCCACCGCAAGCATCATCCCAAAGCTGATGTTGTTCGTCTATGTGTGCCCAGATCCGAGGAGGCAGAGGATTATTTCAACTAGAAGTGTCTTACAAAACTACAACAATCGACTTTCATAGATACCTGGATTCCAATTGTAGTTGGAGCCCTCAGAGTGATTGAAAATATTTCAATAAACTCATTGAAGAGATTCCTGGTTGTCCATGCCTAAAAGAAAAATGTTCTCACGAGTACAGCTCACACCTTCACAAAGGGCTTTATCTATTTAAAATGTGTGTGATTCTTATTCAACATTCCTCGGTGGAAAATATCATCATGCCATTTATAACCTTAGGTTTCTGGTCGGGACCCGGAAAGAAATGAGAACACACCAGAAATCAAAGGAAATAAATAAATAAATAAATAAAATAATAATGAAAAATCAAAGCTAATCACTCAGACATCGTGATCAAATGCCACAAGAACAGAGTTTCATTTCTTATTGACAGGCAATCCCTGTAAATTGTATATTTAAAAATCTTCAATAATGTATTAAAATGCAAGGATCTTAAAAAGGGAAATCTTGAAAATGTAGCCCATGAGGACATCAATAATCTGGATGGAGCCCTTGGATTGATTGGAATAGGTACCGATAGACTCATTTCATTGATTCCTGCTAGTCCATGAAATACAAAAAAAAATTGTGCTTACATTACGAGGAGTTTTATGTATATAAAATGTGTGTGATGTTAGTTTTGTTTTAGTGGAAAATTTCATGAAATCATTTCTGAATTTAGTGGGAGGAAACATGTATACAACAGAAATCAATGGTGGTTGTGCTGCTGCTGGTTTCAGTAATAGTAGTAGTAGTAGTAGTAGTAGTAGTAGTAGTAATAACAACCATGTCATCATCATCATCATCATCATCATCATCATCATCATCAAACCCACGATATAAACTTCCGAAACTTTAATGTAATTTTAAAAAAAGAATGATATTTCAGTAATTCTTGAGATAAAAAAATATAATTATTTGTAAAAAAAAAAAAAGAAAAGAAAAAAAAGCGAAATATATCTATAAAATAATATGACCGGGCATCTGTACCTTTATGCCGAAATTTTCCAACTAAATATTCTTCAAAATCTCCTTTTTTTAAAAAAAAAAGCCTAAGATTTCTGCAAGCATTCTGATCTTGATTCGCAATTATATAGAACGATTATTTATTTTTTTTAAAAAAACATTCGCACAGTTGACGTGTGTCATCATCTTCCAAAGTCACCAATTTCGACATGTGGCAGTTCAAAAAACTTATGCTGCCCCAGAACATAGACACGCGTGCGCGTGCACACACACACACACACACGCGCGCGCGCACGCGCGTCCATAAACTGCAGAAAAATTTTGCCCATAAAAGGCAGAAAATTTTGATAGACTTCTGATTTTGTCTTACTTTATTATTCAATTTCACGAGTTACTTGAAATCGATACATTTTTAAAAAAATTAAAATGAAACACATTTTCTTTTAATGCTGTTTGTAATATTAAACTTAAGGTTCTATTTGAAAATTATATGAGGTCCGGTATGCTTGTTCATTGGTCAAATTATATGTCATCGTTCTCAGGGGAACGTTTTGGGCTGACTATTCGGGTCATGTAACTTAACTACCCAGTGCCATTTCTATAAATATTTTCATAGCAATTGCTTTGATATGATTTCATCTTTCGTACCTAGCTCTTATGTATTTAAGCGTAAAGCTACATTGCCGGAAGGTCTCATTTTACAGTAGAAATATTTAGGTGCCACCCTAAGTTCTATGCCAACAGATATTTTCTCACTTATGGAAATCTCTTCCAACTTCTTGCTTTCTATCAACTTCGATTTTTAAAAGTTTTAATGCTGTCAAAATAGTTGTCTTAAGTGATGTTCTTCAATTCTTCTTTTTACTTTATAATGTTTTCTTCTCATATTCTTTCACACACTCAGTAGTCATTCGCGTCTTTGTAGCTTTATTGCTTTGGCGTGAAATGATGAAACATACGCCCACGCTGTGCTTACACATTTATTTAGCAATTGCATAAACCATTCTGTAGTGTTATGATAATAAAAACATATTTCCTTTTTAAAATAGGTTTATAACCAACATCGTGCATAATCAAACACTTCAAGATAGATAATGAATATTGAGGATAATATTTCACAAATGCACAAAGACAGTGACATAAAACACACACACACACACACACACACACACACATATATATATATATATATATATATATATATATATATATATATATATATATATATATAGATAGATAGATAGATAGATAGATAGATAGATAGATAGAGAGAGAGAGATAGGGAGAGAGAGATGCATATTAATAAGGTCAGCTGAATTTTAAACATTAGCCATTGAGCTATTCCTTAATAGTTTGTATATTATTATATAGTAATAATAATTTGAAAGTTTCAAATAATTACTAAGGGTATAAAATCAGTTATTGCAAAAATAATCAAAAACTCGAACACTGATTGTTGCATAATTATCAGGACATTAAAATATAATAGTGACGAACACTAAAAAATTATAGGAATAAATATTTAGTTTGTTTTCCGCGATTGGCTCTTACTTCAAACACAATTTTTCATAGAATAGATTAATTTTTGTGTGTCGGTTTGATTAACTGAATCGCCAGCTTTCAGCATTTCACTTTTACGGTCTTCCTTGTTATCAAATTGATGCCCATTCTTGTATACTCTTCAAACCAATATCTCTCAAATATTTTCGATAGGATTGAGATCCGGTGATCTGGCGGGCCATTCAATAACATTGATTCGGTTAGTATGAAACCACACCTTAGTGGACTTGTCTTTCTGAACAGAAGCGCTGTCTTGCTGAAACATCCAATTTCGATCAGCAATTTTTCCATAAGGCAAGAGAACAGTAGAGAACTAATTCTGATAACACAAGGCATCAATTGTTGAGACAATGAAAACAACTGGAGTTTTGCCTTTGAATCAGAATGACGCACAAATCGTAACACTCTTTCCTCCTTGGAAAAGAGCAACTTCTCATTTGTAAGGTCATGTGAATAATAGGATAACCCATCCGGACCTTCAATTTTTTTTTTTTTTGATCGTAAAATGCCACACCTTGCCTTTTCTTCTTCTAAGGCATCTGAGCTTTGGCCCAATTGAAGCGCTCTGACTTATGGTGCTCGGTCAAACATGGAGCGTTCATAAGCTTGCCATAACTGAACTAAGACGATCTGTGATGTTCTCTCCAAAACAACCAGCATGTAACACTCAATTTCAGAGTTGCCTGGATCTTGGAACACGATGTGACGCGATTGCTCGCTTCTTTTTTGTTCGTACTGACATCCGTGTCACTTAATTTCTTGCTACTTCCATGTCTTTTCCTGGAACCATATTCTTCCATGTTTGATAAAAAGTTGTTGTTAATTTTCATTTTTGAGTGCAATTATTTGACATTTTTAAAATTTCACTTATTTTGTACACAAAGGTATAGTTTATGTCGATTTTGTTATGAGCAAATGCTGGTGAGTTATTAATAATAATTTATAAAATTTTAAGCGCTTGCAGTGCTCTTTTAAAAAAATGTCATTATTTAAATCGTTTTTAGAGTTTTTCAATAACTTTGCAGTAAGTGATTTTCTACTCATAACAATTATGGAAAATTTATATATAATTAATACTATAAAATAATATATATATTTTGTAAGCATTTCACCCCTAGTAACACCTAGTACGCAAGGGGTTACAGAGGATTTGGATCAAGTGCAGATAGTAATGATACAGGAGAGTATGAGGAGAAGGATAGTGGATAGATCAAGGCAGCTGGAGATGTCGATTGACATTACATTTGAATAGTTGGAGATTAAAGCTATCAGGGAAACAGGAGTATGGAATGGAGTTCCACAGGCGAGAGGTGCGTGACATGAAGCTATTAGAGTAGAAGATTTGACTACATTTAACATTTTCAACAGTGAAAGGGTGAGAGCGGGATGTCAGCCTTGTAGGACGCTTCAATTCGCGACTACAGACGACATGCCAAATCAAGGCCAAATACATTGCATATCCGTCTCTGGATCTTATCAAGAACCCCGAGGCAAACAGAAGGGGCTCCAGACCATTAATGGCAGCAATACTCCATGCAAGGGCGAATGGTGGATTTGGAGATTTAAAGGATCGATTCCGGGAAGAAAAATTTCCTGACGCGTCACAGGGAGTCAACTTTGCTTGCGGTGGACGAAGCAATTGACTCAATGTATTTGTTCCATCACAGGTCAGTAGACAACGTGAGACCGAGCAGCCGCAGAGAGGCGCTTTCGGCAAGTTTAGCGTCAGACATTCTAATGTGTGGCAGGGAAGGTTCTCTGTGGTGATTAATAGAGAACAGTTTTGTTTTGGTGGCGTTAAAGTTAACCGGCCCATCACAGCCCCAGTTCACAACCGATTGGAGGTCCTTTTCCTTATATATTTAAAAATTATTTCAATTGCTAAAGTTTAAAGATAAATTTAAGCCCTTCATATAATTATGCACCACACTGTATATATGTATCTATGTATGTACGTATGTACGCATGCATGCTGGTGTTTGTATATATATATATATATATATATATATATATATATATATATATATATATATATTTAATGTTTTTTTTTCAAAATAGGAGATCAGCCAATCACGCCACCTTGGTTCCAACTCTTCGGCATCCTCAGTTGAATTAGGCCAAATGATTTCCTATTATTTCTATATAAACGCACAACGTGATGTATAATAGCATGTGAGGAATGTATATATATATATATATATATATATATATATATATATATATATATATATATATATATATATATATAATATGAATTTGAAATGTCACTTAGCTGGTTCATGTGAGCTTCATGGTTTAGTAGGAAATCATTTCGTTTCTTAAGAATGTATCAACAAAGGAATGTTCATATTTCTCGTTTGCACATTTCATTGGTGCGAGGTGTTTTTTTTTTTTCACTCTGTATGCATGTGTGTGGCTGTGCTTGTGGGCGTGCGCGTATGCAATGTAAATTACTGTACCTGATAAATAATGAAATAATCTATTTATTTTTCGTCCATGAGACCCGGTTTCGAATCTCATCATAGTCAACTTTAAAAATCTTCGTGGGGATACAACCCCAACGAGCGGCATCGTTGGACATTTTCTGAAAACCATATCAGGCACTGAACCGCGCCTTGTGGGTGTGAAATAGTGTATGCGAAATTTTCTGGGTTCAGTCGATGTTAATGCGAGCTCAATGTTACAAGTGCTTGTGACGGAGAGTTGGCCTGATCTGTCCTTGTCAAACGCTTGATCATGCCAGATGAAATACACTTTAACTGATAATATAAATATACGCAAGGCCCGCTCAGTATTTTTACTGCATCAAACAGAAGTAACAAAAATAATTTTAAGCAAAATTATTGTCTGATCGGCTAACACACAAGGTTTACACGGGAAAGAATGGATAGCCATTATTATGCATGCATATAAATAGATTCTAAAGAGCGTTTTATCTAAGATTATGCTAAATAAAATTCCCCTTTTTTTTTAGGGAGTCAAACTATTGAGACTTGGTGTAAAAGAGATGTTTATATTCCACTATTTAAAAATATTCATTCTTTGTAAGCATTTCTTAGAATTAGTGGTCGTGGATGACTTCCACGCACATATATCCATACTTACCAATATAACAAACATTTAAATACAATATCAATAGTTATCTACACTCCTCCTGATTACTCATTACTCTTTTCGATCATTATTAATGTGTTTCTGTTTCTATTTCTTACACGCCTTAGCACGCTGTTTTTTGTATCTGAGTGGATTTACTGTCTTGTATGGGGTGATAACGATTAATATATTTGCTCTCGTTCGCCGATTGAGCACTATGGGGAAAAGTGAAGTTTTAACGGCTGCAGCTGCTTTAAATGCAATGCTCTTTGTTAAAGTTGAGCACTATAACATCCGTATGGCGTTTATATATCACGTATATAATGCGTTAAAATTCTTTTTTCTGCCGTGCACTGATAACCGAGGGGTAAGGGTCTCTGACTGATGTGAAATTCGTTGAGTTTCGATCCCGGCTTCTAACTTTCGGATGTTTAGTCACACTGATTAGCTGTGATATAGCGAAAGAGTCAGTGGATTATATATATATATATATATATATATATATATATATATATATATATATATAATAAAAATATGATGTTGCATATTTAGTGACTTACATTCATACATCCATATACTACCACCCCAGAAAGGGAATGTCTAACATCGAAAACATAAGGAAAATTACTTCATTTCAATAATATTTGGAAATGTCGATTTTTTGCCTGAAAAAGATCAAGAGACTCGAAATACGTGTTGCAAAATTATGTAAAATAAAGCGTTTGGTTTCTCCTTCTTTATATATATATATATATATATATATATATATATATATATATATATATATATATAAAATATAAAAAGACTACAACACTAATATTCCATGGTTATAATTTTTTACATTGGAATCGTAATCACGATCCAATTCATCAGACCTACACATTAAAAATAAATCGGAAAATATAACTCCGGGTATGTCTGAATGTATTTTTAGTATTTTTCAATTGGACTTCATCTTGTCTTATTCATCACTTGGAAACATTTGTCTTGTTCAAAACATGATAAGCTTCTTCAGACAGTTTCTTTACTAAATGTTGCACAATATAACGTTTGAATGGTACTGAATATAGAGGTTGCAGTAGAAAACGTAATGAAGATAGAGATGTGTGCAAAATGAGTGAAAGAGTGGTGCTATATCTAGGGGATTATGAAGATAATTAGAGATAACGACTTGCCCTTGTCTTGAAAAGGTAAGATTAAAGAATTTAAAAGATTAAAAAGTCTATTACACAAAGTAGCCGTCCTTGGGAAAACAGCTGTCAGAACGAAACTTTTCTCCTCATTTAACTGTAAGTTCCCTATGTTCCTCGAATCAAGCAAAGTATCTCTCGACGCAAACATTTTAATATTACTTCCTCCGTATTCAGGTCCAGACAAGAACAATTTGTTTGAACAATGTGGAAAATTCCACAAACAAACAGATATCAAGGTCTCAAATTGGCAAACCTCCCGCCATATAAATAAATTTGAATCGTTTGGTTAGACGGATTAAGACTAGGAACATCTGTGTAGTTCGCTTTGCTAAGTACGAGCAATTTTTGTCTTCTCTTGTTTGTATTTTATATCATATTTAGACAGATTTTTTTTCTTTTCTCGTTTTAAATTTCACTCAAATGTATTTGTTAAAATTGACTCTCTACAATCCTCTGCGTTGGTGAATTTTTAGGAAATATTTTATTCCCTTACCCGTAACTTATTAACCTGTGTTGTCCGCACAAAATGTTACAGAACTGCTTCAAAAATACTTATTTACGAACATACTTTACATCTTAGCTTGACACATGGCATAATGGAAGAAGGACAAAAGTATTATTATGTAGCACCATTATTTTCAAAGAGAGCAACATGTCAGTCAATTCTATTCGAAATCTTACTTTCTTATTTAGGTTAGAAAAACGACCACTGGCATTGGTTGGTAAATACGTGGCTCTTATACGAAAAAACAAGCTCAAATATATATAGCAATATTTGCAAAGATATGGTGATCTTCTAAGCGTATCTGACTTATGGCCAAAGGCAGAGAGTATGTGACACCCAGCGAGGAACGAATTCGCTAATATACTTTAACTGATCTAGAAGCTAGGTAAGGATTTCACCACGCCGAAATGGCCATACTTTCATAGTATGAATATGCGTAATCTCACACACATATATACTGGGTTTGATGGGTAAATTATCGCCATTTTATATTGTTTAATTCGCGCATGCGCAGTATTTTTTTTTAATTTTTCGACTTCAGAGAGTCACTTGGACAACGTATGTGAGAAAAAGAACACCATGGCTCATTTCACTTTGACAGAAATTTGGAAACGATATGCTGTAATTCTTGGAATTTGCAACGCAAGTTCCAGTACAAACATTCAGGAGTGCTTGGGTGTCAATCTGAGAACAATGCAGAGGGCTCTTTAAAGAGTCGGATGAGTCTAATGGTGATAACGAATATGCGGCAGCTCGGAAAACTCATTTTATTTGTTGGTGAGATCCAGACTATGATTGAAAACGTTCCTTTCAAATCAATCAGGTCCTTAGCCATGGAGCTAGTGCTGCACTTGGTTAAGAGGTTGGCTGCTGGAAGACCCTATGTTAGACAACATGACTATTCACCATGCTACACAAATAGAAGAATCCAGTTATGTCTGTCAGACAATTTCGTCGATTCCATCACCCCTGACAACTGGCCACCTAATTTCTCAGACAGCAACCCCCCACTTTGATTATTATGTGTGGGGGCGCAATTAAACGAGAAACCAACAAAGGTAACACCAAATATGAACGGAAGGCAAGGATTATGGAAGTATTCACTAATTTAAGAAAAGGAGACCGTCCGGAAGAGATGAAGGAGATTCCGAAGACGTCTGAAGGCCGTGGTTGTACCCAATTTCAATTTTATTGAATAAATTTATTCTTTAGCATGAGATATATTGTGGAATTTCGGCAAATATATATGCTAAAATGCGATGTTTGTGTTATTTTCATGTATGCGTAATTTAGACAACAATTTATTCATCGCACATTGTATGTACAGGGTGGTCCGAAAGTTTTGTCACCCCAATATATATATATATATATATATATATATATATATATATATATATATATAAATAAAAATTATTTCAAAGCCCTGTAGGGTATTATCAAAGAGAGAGTTTCAAATGAACGATACCAGAATACACCTCAGATGAAGGACGCCGTTCGGAGAGCCTTTGCAGCAATCAAACAAAGTACATATTCATAACATATCACTCAGGACATGGCGCCGCATCATTTTGTGCCACGAAAATGATGGTGTTCAAACAAACCTTCTCTGTGCGTGACAGTGTCAGTGGTAGTGAATAAACTGAATCCAGTACATGTGCTTTATTAGTTATTCTTCTGTTGTTGTCATTATTTTTGGTTGGGTCTGAAAAGACATTCGGACAATGTATACATAATCAAATGAAAATAAATACTAAATATTTTCATATCGTGTCGACGAGTGTTATTTTTCTCATTTGAAAACCCAGAAAATGAATAAAAAACTTTAAAGAGATATTATTTCAATAATGTTACGAAATGTTTGAATGAATAAAAGTTATTTAATATTTCAGAATATTCGTAATGAATTGCAGTTATAAGCTGATAAAAGTTCTGTCTATATTTCTGAGATGAGGTATTATGTACACTATTTAGATTATTCTGATTATTGTCCTCATCATTGTCGCCATATTACAACGTTTAGGCGGGAAATAAAGGGTTCATTTCGACATTCCAACTACCTGTAGAAGGCCGGAGCGTACAACGGCCGAAACGTTGTAATAAATATGGCGACAAAGATGAAGACAATAGTCCGAATAATGTAAATAGTGCTGATAAAAGTTGTTTACATATTTCTTTTTCAAAAAATTAGTTTTCACTTTCCGATACTAATAATTACATTAAAAAAAGTTTCCGCATACTTTAGCAGCAATTCCTATATGGCATCTATTGTATATTCACACATGTATGCACAGATATATACATATGGACATCTTTAAAGGAAGAAATATGTAAACACTTGATTTTAAATTCTCACAATCACTATCTGACATTTCAGGTTTGAATTTCTGACAGCTCGTATGAAAAGGCCATATCACTTTTTATTTGATTGATAATAATTTCAAAGATACACCATTTTCCTTTCTTTTCCCCATTCTCTATTTTATGACATTGTTCCATAAACCGATATTAATTCTCTTTGTTGCGATTATTTATTGATTTTGACAAATTAATTAAATTGCTTCTGTACACGATAGACTACAGGGAATTTTTTTTTTTTTTTTACGAGGACTAAAATAAAACGTAACTATACTTGCACGAAAAATACAGTTCGTTCATTTCTTTAATTTATTTTTATGATATATACCAAAACAAAAAATAACGTAATGGCTTTTAGGTGATTATTACTGTGTTTTAAAAACGATGTCCTTACATGAAATTTGGTGCTGAAAATTTATCGGCACAATTCAGTACCCAAAATCTTACTTTACGAATTGTTAAGGACAACACACACACACACACAAACACACACACACACACGCACACACACACACACACACATGCAATCACACAAGCACGCACGCAAACACACACATATTTTCGGATATTACAACAAATACATGTAAGAATCGCTACACAATTGCAGTCGTGCTTCAACGCATAAGGATG
The DNA here is from genome assembly GCA_903632075.3 of Acanthosepion pharaonis. Lineage (NCBI taxonomy): Eukaryota > Metazoa > Mollusca > Cephalopoda > Sepiida > Sepiidae > Acanthosepion > Acanthosepion pharaonis. The sequence goes on along the minus strand of CAHIKZ030005461.1, from coordinate 808,869 downwards.
CGTCTCCTCACCAGTATTACTTATAGAAGTAATACATCACTCTAAATATTCATGAAGTTTAAAAGATGTTAATAAAACTTCTGAGATAAAAAGGAAAATTTAACAATAGCAAGGACATATAGATCCTTATATGAACACTGTTTCCTGTGTCGATATGAAAAAATAGAAATTATCATGTTCTTTGATAAGAATTCTTTATTAAATCAAAGGAATTAAAGATAGACTGTAAATGCAGTCTACATTTTACATAACTATTCTAGTTAAAATTTGGAATTTGCCAATGTATTTTCGTAGACTTTAGTTGAACTGTGTTGCATCATATATGGCTTATCTTTCTATTTGTATGATTAATTTCGGTTTCATTTAGTTCTGTGTTGATCTATTGGTAGTATTATTAACATCTTATACGGGTGTTTTGGTATTTAGCTAGTATTTTTGACGTTTAACATTGATTGCTTTATATTATTAGCATCTTATATGGACGATATTTATTTAACGGTTGCATATTATTTACCAAATAAGTCTGTATATTTAGATCATTTACTTGTTTCTTAAAGAGGCATCTTTTTTATCAACTAGAAAAAGAAATTATGTAGGAAATTCACAATGGTTTGGGCATTCGGTTAAATTACCTCTGTACGTGTCCGCTTTTATTTCTTATGATAGTTGACAGTGTGGCATGTATACATTTATTGTAACCATGTCAATCAGTCTTTAAATTAAGGCCTGGCTGCTGTTAGATATCAAATCTTGGCCATGACACATATTTAAGATAAAAATTTGTAAATTTTGTCCATTTCGCTTATTTTTAATTTAACGTAGATCATATTCGATTAGTTGATCAGAGTAAAGCCTTCAAGCTTATATCTTTAAAAAGAATGAGGATTCATTTTGCTTTTAAAACCAAATTAATCTTTCACTCACCAGTTATTTATAATCGCCTGAGGACAAGCATTGTTATGAAATGAAACTCGACTGCAATTGTGTAGCGATTCTTACAAGTTTTTGATATAATATCCTAAAATAAATAGTATTGCTCTACTATGTGTTGAGTCTTTTTAAATTAAATGTTAGGAACGTTGGAAGTGTACTCTAATTGCGCTCATCGTACCTGGATATATATATATATATATATATATATATATATATATATATATATATATATATATATATATATATATATATAATTTCTTTATTATGTGGTGTTACATTAGAACATGCACATAAATACTTCTATATTGAGCTCTGTTTTAAATTAATGTTTTGAACGCTGAAATCTTACTCTTCGTTCTTCTACAATTATATATATATATATATATATATATATATATATATATATATATATATATATATATATATATATATATATATTATATAACTGCTGCTTACTAATATTTTATCGATCATGTAGAATTAAATTTAAACCAGTTTGATATTCCTTTACACCTAAAACCGCCATGCAAATTCCATGGAGACAAATCACACATTTTCAACAAATTCTAAATGCAAAGAGAATGACAGCTTTTTTCAGAAGACCTGATACTTTAATAAACAGACTCTCGAGAGGAAGCTTTCCAGAAAAATGCAACATTAACCTCTTAAACGACAAAAGATCAATCGTTATTTATCCTATTTACTTACTAATATACACTACCAAACGTATTCTCTTTCATTCCTATCATAAACCTCATTCATCATAACAACCTTGACAGTAACCATCTAACTTGACTGGCTCTGTAACTAGGCAAATGTTTTCTATAAGAACATTTGCTGCAGTTATAACAGCTACTTTTTTTCTGTCTGTCTCTGTGTGTGTTTACTCTTTTATTTATGCGAATGAAAAGAAGATAACAATCTAAAGCATTATTTAAATAAGATATGCAGGCATAAGTTGAGAATAATTGTGCTAAAATATTTTCTAAGCACTAATGTCTCATTAAAACCTAATGGATCAACGCTTTCGTGTACACAAGCTTAACTTATTATTTTGTTAGTTATCTATTTGTCATTTTTAAAAATGTACTGCTTATGTAAATCTACTTGTTATCTACACTTATGTTTTCTGCATATTTTAAATAAAGAAATGCCTTGTCACTGACCCCAAAATAATGATAATTCTTTTCCAAAATCTTCTTCAAAATAGACAATATAGAACTTTTTCAATAAAAATTTATTTCTTTATAATATTTCTTTGAACTGAGTTTTAAGACTTGTAATGGATACTGATTTCAGGTCGAGTATTTTAGCCTGTAATCAAGTTATTGTTCACACATATTCTGGTCAGCTATGACTGTCTTAGATTTTAAATAATCTCTAAGATTTAAATTATCATATGTTCCGAGATGTTCCATAAACTTGGTAAATAATTAACTTCTAGATTTCTGTTCTCATAATTTTGTCTTTTATTATATTTCCATTTTGAGACATCTTGCTCCAGGGGATTTTGATCACAGTTCTTCTCAACTACACTAAATTTCATGATGGTCCACATTCATAACAGCATCTTAGTTGGCTATTTTATTTTCATACCGATGTTGTTTATACGCTAGATTCGTACCTATCAAGATGATTCTTTTACGCAGCAGATCTTAGTTATTGATGTCCTGATACCTGCTATTGATAGTGTTCCAAGTCATTAGATTATCAGAAACAATATAAAGCTCTATTCAAATTGAGACCTCCCAAAGCTAACTGTCCATTATTTAGCAGTGTTGAGCGATGATTATTATCGACATATTCCCTAACTGATCTCCGGGAGATTTGATCTCCCTGAGTCAATCGTCAGCAGTGTTGACTTTCTGATGTTCCATATTTGAGCATCGGCAGAAATGGTCTACTGCTGTTTGCTAATTATTATTCTACACAGTAGATCTTCCCTATTTACCAAGTCTATCATCACTTGATGTGATATATTCTAGCTGCAAATCTGAAGGATATGTTTATTCCATCACCTGTAATAATTGTCAGAAAAAGATATATAGAAGAAACCTCAAGTAATCTAAATAAAATATAAAATGAACACAAAGTGGACAATTTACAAAATATCACATAAAATGCTTTGGTTACTTACCGTATCGAGACTGACCACAACTTGGCATAAAAAAATGATACTCTCATCAAAGCAGAAATAATTGACAAAGACGTAAATGTCTACAGAGTGCCATAATCGCAATGTCATCTTCAGTACTTTTGCAACATGGCTCTTAAAACCTTTCGCCATTACTGGAAGATCTGTTAATATCACAGTCTGGAATACCTGTTTACCAAATTGATGGAAAGAAAAAGAAAAAGAATCTAAATGAAATCGGCTGATAAAAAAAAAAGTAAAATTCCAAATTCCCAACACCCCTCTGTCTTGTTCATGCGGAGTCATACCAACATTACAAATATAGTCCGATGAAGTCCTGATGGACGAAACGCGTCACAAGTAAACTTTTTCGACTTTTCACACGCACGCGCGCACACACACACATACATACACACACACACATATATATATATATATATATATATATATATATATATATATATATACACACATATATATATACACACACATATATATATATATATGTGTGTGTGTGTATATATATATATGTGTGTATATATATATATATATGTGTGTGTGTGTGTGTGTGTGTGTGTGTGTGTGTGTGTGTGTGTGTGTGTGTATCAGAATGTGATAAAAAGCACTTTCAGAAAATTAAAAGCCATGGATTAAACATCTGATTTTATAGGTAAAAAGACTAGTTTGTAGTTTTCAGATTTGTTAAGTAGATACATACATTCACATATATATATATATATATATATATATATATATATATGTGTGTGTGTGTGTGTGTGTGTGTGTGCTCGTGCGTACGCGTATTTGTGTGCGCCTGTGGAGAAAAAAGTGTAACCTTTGAAGTTCTGTGCGAAACTATATAGCTTAGTATATTTTAGGATAAAAAACAATTACTGAAACACAGACAGATATTGTAAACTTAACATCGATCAATGCATGTCTCTGCGCACAATAATAAAAAAAAGATACAGTCAAAAATAGAAGAAAAAAAACCACGTGTAGGTATTTGAATAATGGAAAGATTTGTTCGCTTCAACCAAGTACAATTAATTCGAATGCTGGCAACGACTGAAAATGTCAAGTGTCACATAGCGATTGGCATACAAAAACTCGTCGATATACAATCGAACACGTCAGACCGTTACATAATACGTCGAACATCTCGGAGCAAGACGCAGAAAAAGTGACGAAGGAATTGAAATTTCAAAAGACCAATGAGAGACAGGTATGCCTGCAGCTTAAGAAAAAAAATAATGCTATTCTACTTGTGTAACATAATTCTGTTTTTCTGTAATGGTTATTTCTTTTTTTTAAATATACTGTGAAATAAAGTATATATTTTAATAATGCCTATGTTAGAAGATATTGAATTAAGGCACAGCGGGCGCGAACAGATTGACGTGAGCATTCAAAGAGTTATTGTAAGAAAAGGTGGTCTTTGGGACATGCCAGTCTTAGTACGTAGTTGGTACTACTTAGACTTTGACTGAAGAGAATGACACCATTTGAAATCTCTTCGGCATTATAGTGTGTTTGTGTCTGTGTTGATACATAAGACATAAAACTGTGAATCGCTCATTGCCACTGACATCAATCAAAGAGTAATGAAAGAAATCTATACGCAGCATAGCAGTAAAAAAAATAGCGTAAAGCTTTCTTTCCATTTAAATTCTATAGCCGTCCATAATTTCCTATGTTTCGCCGATCATTGTAGGTTTTGCTTTCCAGCATCCCTCCCAATTCCAGTCCCCTATTCTTGTAATACAAGATTCTAATGAAGGTTATTCACCGCTTCTCTCGGTCCTACTTGATGTTAGTATGTATTGTGAGTGTTAAATATCCGAAACTACTGTCCATGTGACGTTTCCTAGAAGTTTGAACTGTTCCTTACTGATTTTCAGTGTAAGCCCCCTTTTTATTCCTGTTTTCCTTTAAAATCATCAATATAACATTCACCTATCAAACCAAGTATCAGGTTGTATCAAAGTCTCTCCTTTATCTCAGATTATCCAGCATTCGTTACTATTTAGGAGGACTAATATGTCATATGAGCCCATCACTCTTTTCTTTGTTTCAATGAAATTATCCTGTTTCATAAAACTTTTCTCAGATATTAGAAGGGAAATTTCACTATACTTATGTGTTTTCGGATTTCGGTAACTCATAAAATTTTATCAGACTATAACGTCGACTTCACAGTACTTTTGCATTGTTGCTTTACGTAAGTATATTTATTCTCTTCTAACGTTCTACGAGTCATGAGTACTCTAGTGTACAAGGCTGGTTTAACAGCCAGAGGACATTGGCATCCAAAAATACATTCTAGGATAGGTATTTTTGTACGCGAATTGTAAGTTAGGCGAGGCCAGTTTATAGCCCCAGGTATAAAATGGGCTAGTCTAGATTATAACACACTTTGGCTAGAATATAATACCTCATTTTACTCTGTAGTAATAATAATAATAATAATAATAATAATAATAATATATATATATATATATATATATATGTTTGTATTTGTATCTATAGATGATATTCGGGTATGTCTACTGTTTCGTCCGTACGCCCCCGGGAATTTCTTGCTTGCATTCTAAAACACTCAATTATATTCCGATTCCTTGGTCTGTACATTCGTAGACCTAACTTCTGGATGTCTATTGATTTGAAAGAAGATTTTTTTTTATAATAATAGATATGAGCACCTATGTTTATAATTGATTCATTTTAATAATCGGATTATAATACTGGAATAATAATATAACTGCTTGTATTTCGTGTACGCTTTGCAGGTAACTTAAACACCGAATTTTTTTTAGACTGAAAGAATAATATTTAGATAAATAATGTTTAGTGCTACAAATCTTACTAATTGACCCATAGCTTACCCAAACGTATTTACGTATAAGTGAATATAAAGTGCTGTATACCCTCCCTTCGTGCTGGGGGTGTCTTGTTATGTTTAGGACGGGTGGGGTGTTAGGTGGCCACATATAAAGGGTGATGTGGTCACAGAAATTGTCTGACAGCCCTGTCTGTACTCTCCTAATTTAAGGAATAGTGCAGAGTCCTGTTGCCAAACATATGGTCTTCCAGTAGCCATCCTCTTGATCTAGGGCAGCACGACTTTCTGAAGGCACTTCATGTAGGCCTCCATGTTGAGTCCAACGCTTTCACCAATTCGTTTGTTTGTTTCTTTTCAAAATGATCACAGTGAGTTTTTGTAGCTGCTGTACCTTCGTAATCACTATTAGACTCATCCAACATTTTCCGCATCTTCTGCACTGTTAATAGTTTACACCTAAACACTGTGAATTATTCCTATTGGAGATTCCGGTGCGAATGCCAAAGAGTAAGGCCTGACGCTTCTAAATCTCTGTCGAAGTGAATTGCGTTACGGTGTTTTTTTTTTTGTTTTGTTTTTTTTATTTTTTTATTTTTTTTTGCAGTTGACCCTACTATAATGTGTATTCGGCAAAAATCAAAAACAAACAACGCGCATGCACGGAATTAAAAATATAAAATGATCACGATTTACCCAAGACATCTTGTATATATATATATATATATATATATATATATATATATATATATATATATATATATGTGTGTGTGTATATATATATATATATATATATATATATATATATATATATATATATATATATATATATATATAGATATATAATATAGATAGGATAACGCGATAGATGATAGATAGATAGATAGATAGATAGATAGATAGATAGATAGATAATACACCGAAATTAATTGGAATCGACAGGTAAAATGTTTACTTCTGTGACATTCAAATTATCAGTAATTTGTCAAGGCGTAAGTTATATATCAGTTTCACTAATGAGAACTAGCCTTCTGGTGTAGGTGATAAAAATGTATTTCCGACTAAGAGGAAAAAAACGATCAAGGAACGTGATAAACCAGTAATAATGTCAATATGTTGTGGAAGAAAAAGGTCATTTTTTTCTAGATTTGGTCTGGGAACCAAATCTGATCATGGGCGGTTTGAGATAACGTTTTTTCGTTTATTTTACGATGATCACAGCTACCATGTCAAGCTGTTTTCCTTCAAGTCTTAAGGCCTATTTTTTTTTTTTCATTGTAAGTGCTAGCAACCAATTTATTTCTGAAATATTTTAAATCTGTCTCTTGGAAATTGGATAAATAAAAGAATTTAAGTACAGATTTGCCTTGGTAATGTCAGAATTAAGCAACATTTTTGTTGGGAGATATTAATGAAATTTAATTAAATTTTCAAAATTAATTAGCATCAAACTAATTAGTAAGTAATGGACGAATGTATATCACAGCTATAAGCGTATATTACTTTCGGTTAAATGAGAAAAAACCGTCTAAAAAGAAGTATTTCTTTTCTAATTGATCACGATATAGTTATTGATGATGATCAAAATTTAGATTGTGTAACTTGTATAACAAAAAGCAAGAAGGAAATTGCTTGATTACATTACTTAGTGCTTCAAAGCTATCACAGAATATATCATGGCTGACGGTCACATCAGTTGAAAAATCGTTTCACGTACGATCATTGAAGTTAATCAACATCAAGCCTGTTCAGTACCTATATGCTGACCTGTAGCTATAAAATTTGATCTACGGATGGTGTAATGGAATTGTTAACCGGAATCGAGTGGGGATTGTTATATTCTTGTACGCGCAAATAAGTAGGAAACCACCTATAACCCCCGCAGCAATGTGCTAATTAGCAAAGAATATATCTCACAACCATTATTACATCAAAACAAAATTCTTACAATCTAAAAATATTTCTGGCTTTAAATAACCAACAATATATTGATAATCAAAGTATGCAATAATTATCAAGGTGGCTAACAACGTGTATCAGCATAAACATCTGCCTTTTTTGTAATTTCATTCCGACGACAGATATGAGAGTCTTCTTCTTTTATCAGCTTAGTCCTCATCCTCTTTGTTCAGGCTACATTTCCTCCCATATTACTGCAAAAAATATTACCATTTTTATAATTTCGCTACGGTCGATTAGTTTACTCATTACTTTTCACAGAAAAATATAGCAATGTACACATTACTCGTTCTTCCTATTTTGAAAATACGACATATTAATCCAAAATGTGATCTAATATTTAGCTGACATAGAACAGATTCTATAATATGATCGAAAATTATTCGGCTAATGGGGCCACATGATAAGTCTGCGTCTTTCAAAGTAAAATAGCATTTCTATTTCATCAAAATACACAATGAGATATTGAATATTTTCAGTTAAAATTCACTTTATTGCAAACCTTTTTATTTACAATCAATGATACACAGAACCTGAGAAAAAGGCTGACAAGTTTCAACCCGTTTTTAACCGTGAATATCAGGGCCTTTAATATCGCTAAACCGATTTATATTCACGCCATATTTGAAGAAAGCAATTGCATCTTTGAATTTTGTTCTGTTTAAATAATCTATATTGAGTTACTATACATAATAGTGATTTATTTCTTTTTCTTATCTCCCCAAAGAAAATACTATTCTTAGGGCGTTCTCTCACACTTTCTTTTTCGTCATTATTTTTTACTTCAGTATTTCAAAAAACGTTTCTTTATCCACAGACATCAATAACAGTAATGTACTTATAAATACAGTTACAGTTTTAAGAGAAGTATATCTTTCAGAATATAATATAAGGATTTAAGAGAAGCATATCTTTCAGGATAATTCGGTGTCGCGATTCCATTCTGTTCTAACGGATCATAATGGAATCGCGCCACCTAATTTGAAACTACTTGACGTTATAGTTCCACGATTGCATAATCATCACAATCGCTGATTTATCTCCCTTTAAAAATAAGAAAAATGAAACTCGTCCAAGTAAAAAAAAAAAAGAAGATTATTGACAGATATGCTTCTCTTAAAACTGTAATTGGATTTATAAGTTCATTACTCTTATTGATATCTGTGGATAAAGAAACGGTTTTTGAAATAGTTGCTGACTCAAGTGATCACTCATTTCTGTATCAACCCTGGCGCCAAAGCACTGTTTCTTTTGATAAGACAAAGTTTAAAGTTAATTGTGTTCATGCCATGCCCATATATAATATTGCCAAAAAATGCAAGGATAAAATATCGTTGAAGCTCACTCAGTTGTCTCTCATTGGTAACACGCCAAATCTCGGATAATATGAAATCTGGAGTTGCACAATTACCTTAAGCGTGCGGAAGAAGTTATTTAGATATTCAAAACAAAAAAAAAACATTTGAAATTAGGGTCATGCGAAATATAGACCTTTTTCTTCGGGAAATAAACTGAAAAATGAATATTGTAAATCTCTACCGTATTACACGAAACAGTTCTTATTTTTACATTTCTAACGATTTATATCTAGTGGCTAATATTTTTTTGTAAATAAATCCGCTTCTTACAATCCATTCAAAATTTGCTGGTCATCCATTTGGCCCTAAGAAACCTATTGCTGTACGTCAGTTAATCTATGTTTAGCTAAGATAAAGAATGGTGGAGAAGAACCTGTATACTAAGGTAGACTGGATAGGGATATTTATGTCTGGAAATAATTCAGAGATTTAACATTAAAAGGAAAATTAACATAGATATAAGGCTTAGCTTTCTTCAAGCTACACGAATTGCAAATATACTTTCTTATACAAATAAACTTTCTTATCAAGCTGACGGTTCGGGTGAGCTGTGGGCTCACAAATTATTTTAGATATATGTCCTATTTCAGACGTGAAAAGTGAAAACTCTCTGTGTATCCTGGAAACCCTCCGTGTACTGGCACAATTTTGATCGTAGACCGGCACCAGTACGCCTCCCATGCATTGGGTGGCACGGCATTGGAACACCCATAAATCCAAGCTTACAGTACCTGGTATTCTCAAGTCGTTACCCATCTAGTTAAAGCACAGGATTGGCGTTGCTTAATACCGGTGCTACAACGTCATATAACTGTAAGTCTTGAACGTAAGATGGCTAAAAGGAAACAATTTGTATAAATTGATTGCAGAACACGGAGGAAAACGGAGTATAAGAGGTCGTAAAATTTCCTAGAGATACAAAGGATAAGATTTGGGTGGAGAACCATGATCTCCTATGCCCCGGAAGAGATACGATATATAAATATAATTAAAATACACACACACATTCTGTAAGATAATATAACACTATAGTCGTTCAAGTTAGAAGAAAAGTATTCTCTCCGTCGACATAAATGTCTCAACTGATTTCTGGCTATAAAATTCACTCATTCTGACTGATAGAGTAAGAAGAGAAGAAAAAGCAAAATGGAAACCATTATCTGTATAAAGATAACTCAGTGTTACTCTCTTAAATGTCTTCTTCCTTACAGGTTCTACAATCTGAAACATTTCCGCAAATTTCTTTTGCTTGAAATATGCTTCAGCTAATCCATGATCCGTTTATTTGGAATTTCACAGAATGATTTATAGATATTAGCAAGAATCAATTTTTCAATATATATTTTTTATTTCTGTTTAATGAACGAATGTTTCGCTTCTGTGTGCAAATTATACATATATCTCTCCCATCTTTTGTTGTTGTTTAATCTACAAATCCATCGGGTCAAATCGAACAGAACAGCAATCTTGTTAGGATTTCTTTTATACTTTGTTTTTCAAAGTCGGGCATGCATGAGAAAAATCGATTAGATAAAGAAAACAAATCTTTCTCTAAACTTTTACCGCTTGAATACCCTTAGCTTTTTCTTGTCCCTCAGTAGTTTTGCGTCTTTGGGAATTTCTTACAAGTTAATCCAGTTTTCTTTCTTTGAGCGTTGTTCTATAGTGACTCAGTTTCCAAGAGTCTGTTTTCATTTTTCAGATGTTGAGGTTTTTTGTTATATATATATATATATATATATATATATTTGATAGCAAACTGTTGATCTTTCCCGGACATTTCATGTTTTAACTTGATTATGAACCAACCGATAACGAGTGATCCAGTTCTTCGGTTATGAATTTTTCACATTTGATGTCCAAAGTTGTTTTTTTTTTGTTTTGTTTTTTCTTCATCGTAATTTAGTTTGTATTATTCTGTTTTCCACTTGTCTGGAAAAAGTCTAATTCTCTTATTTCATATTGAAATTGTTTTTCTTTCACTACAATTGAGCTTATTTCGTTTCGTCTGAGCCGCTTGTCGTAAATAAACAAGCAATAAAAGCATTGACACATCCTTAAAAGTAGACGATCGTATAAAGTTTACTGAATTTCAATGGCGATGATCATGTTGTTTTAAATTTACTCTTTTTTTTTATAGACGCAAAACATTTCAAATTGAATGAATTTACAAAGGAAAAAGTGGGTTGCATTCACTTTGGTTACTTTGAAGTCATTACGACAAAAAAATATCATCAGGTTATTTATTTCTTCCGGGCCCGGTCCTGGTAAAAGATAGGCATCTCGGTTTAACAAAGGAGGAAGCAGATTCGAAACCTACCAGCCTACAACTGAGCACATTTTTATCTATCTCGAGGCCACAGGACGTTAGACGTTATTAATACTGTTAAAAAAACAAACAAACTGAAATCTACTCCATCGTGTATTGTTTGAATCACAAAATAACGTTTGTAGTAGCAGGAAGTGCACGCGCACACAAACACACATACATAAATATTTATTTTATTAAAATATTTTTAGTATATTAGATTACAATAAAAACATTTTACATCTGTACACAAAAAAACTTTCATGTTTCAGAACTGTAATCCTTTCTCTTCGGCAATGGTAGATAAATTATAATAAAAATTAATTATTTGGGAAATTTGAAAACAAATCGTTCCCTCCTTTGAAAGTTAAAAAGGGATCGAGGAAAACATAATGTCAGAATTTAAAAAAAAATACTTGTGGGCATGTCTGGTTTAACCAATTAAATGCCAGATCTAAGCTAAAATAGAAAAATGAAAATTAAGGGTAGAGAGAGGTGGGCTATTAATCTTGATGATTTGAGACTCTAGACAAGTCAGAGGCGTACAATATTGGAGCAAAATATATAGTTCAGATTTCGTGAAGTAGACATAGAGTTACCTTGAAAAATATTATTTTTAAGAATTTTTCAAGTTCTTTTTTTATACTACGGAAATTTTTTAATGGGGCCGAACAAGTAGGGTTAAAAATATATATATTTTAAGGAACTTTAATATACAATGCTAATTATATTTCAACGACAGTAAAACAAGGCTATATTAAAGTTATAAAAAACAAATAGAAATCTGGGGACCCTTATATACTTATAAAATAATGGCTACGTAATTATAATACGTAAAATGTGAATGAAAAATTATTTTGATTATATTTTAATATAGAATTTATACAACGTCTAGATAATACCATTAAATACTCAGTTTAGTTTTTGGAAACTTTATAATATGCATCATTCCTTTTAAACACAAGGGATGTGGGTCATATAAGAATTTACAGATTCTCGTATTTTTTTAATATTTTTCTGCAATATTCTTCACCCATGACTTATCTAGAGAGTCAATTTAACAAGACATAAATTAATAACTCACCTCCTACCAACCTATGACCATATGTTTTCATTATTTAACTTAAATTAGATGTGACTTTTAATTAGTTAATCGAAATATGCCCACAATATATATATTTTTTTTTAATTATCACATTAGGATTTCCCTCAACCCTTTTAACTTTCAAAAGAGGTAAAGATTTCTTTTCAAATTTCCCAATTAAATCATTTTTATTATGCGTTATCTATCATTGCTCGAAGAGGAAGAATTATAGTTCCGAAACAGGAAGGTTTTTGCGTAGCGATCTAAAATGATTTTATTGTAATTTATTATAATAAAATATTTTAATATTTTCCTCTATGTTGTATTGAGCACTTTTTAAAAAGTAAACGCTCAGAACTTACGATTCTAACTCCGTCTGTTCTTTCTTTCTTAGGATATATATATATATATATATATATATATATATATATATATATATATATATATATATATATACTATTTACATAAGTAAACATATTTTACATTATTGTCCTCATCTTTTTTCGCCATATTTATTAAAACGTTTCGGCCTTTGTACGCTCCGGCCTTTTTCAGGTTGTTAGAATTTAGAACTGAACCATTTATTTCGCTCACTGGGATGGTCTGTTCTAGTTCCACGTGCCAGGTTTTTAATGGATGTCAGTTATCAGTTATTCCTGTTAATTCCCCTCAATAAGTTATCCACTGACTTAAACGGGTATTGAACTCACACTGGGTCCTGTCACTGGATCTAACCAACGCCTTTATCCACTGTGCCATGTGTCCTTGAGGAATCGTTGTAATAAATATGGCGATGATGAGGACAATAGTCGGAATAATGTAAATAGTGTACATACTACCTCATCTCAGATATATATATATATATATATATATATATATATATATATATATATATATATATATATATGCATGGGCGACGCGCTGCATGGCAATCCCGCCGGACGCTCCAATACGAACATTTGAACAATGTAAAGACCTTGGGTCTCACTCTGATGACAGTGCAAAGGATTCGGAAATAGTTGGATGAGTCTGCTTATAATGACGAAGGTATGACAGCTTGGAAACGTCACTCGGATCGTTCTGATAAGAAAATAACTTCTGAATTTGATAATGAGGTCGCACACTCAACACGTAGGCCGACATCATGTGCATTAAGGAGGTAATGCTGCCCTATGTCAAGAAGATGGTTGCTGGCAATAGGAGTCTACACCAAGCCACACAAGCAGAAAAACGCTGTCATTGCGGTTAGGCAATATCTACTAATTGTAAACCTGTAAAATTATATAATTTTCCAACAAATATAGATAGATTATAATGGAATGGTAGAGACATGTAAGAAGATAGATAGATAGATAGATAGATAGATAGATAGATAGATAGATAGATAGATAGATCTTGAGAGGGAATTCATTTGTGAACATATACATTGATAATGGGACAGCTCGACGTGGTATAATGTTAGCAATCTTGTCTGGCTAGATCATTTATGACTGAAAAATGAGTTCGATCCTCGCTTGGTGCCACATACTTTCGGTCTTGTGCCACAACTAAGCTTATAAAATAACCATATACATTGAGAGAGTCGACACATAAGTGACAATATTTAAACGTTAGTAATCGATTTACTTGGAGGAAACTGGCAAAAATTTACTTGGCTAAGAGCCTCTGAAACACCAGGTAAGAGGTTTTATGACCCTTAGGCCAAAAGCTCCTTCTCGAATGATGACAAAATACAATAATTAAACAAAATAACTTTGCTTCTCAACACACTTCGGATGTTAACCCTTCAATAGATTTAAGTGCCTCAGATTATAAATGTATAATCGGAGAAAACATTGAAGCTCTTTCACTGCCAGAAACAATTTCGTTCACATTGACCTTTCCGGACACAGGATTACCTGACAGTTTAATATTACGTAAAGAGATTAAAAGAACATTTCGTCTGTAGGTGTTTTAATTTGATGATAAAGCTTTCGATCAACTGTTTTGTTCATCTTCTTATGCAGTTCTTCTTTCTCTCCCTATGGAACATCGTTCTTATCATTTTCTTCAAGTTTTCTTGCTCTTTTGTCAGTTATCTACTATTATTTTTTTCCGTTTTATTCTATCGTAAATCTTTCTTATAATTCTTAATCTTACTCTCGTTTTATCTAATGTTTTACCATTTTCTCAGTTCTCTTTTTTTATGGTTTTATTTTTTTACTTTCTACTTCTTATACGTGACTGATACTGTCTTTTCTTTGTTGCTGTCGATAGATGTACATTTTTCTGATATTACTTAATTCCTTTCTTCTTCTTCTTTTTCTTCTTCTTCGTCGTCGTCATTCTCTTTCGTTATTTTCTCTTACCTTTTTATACATGTATCGCTTCCTTTATCTTTTCCATCTTCTTTCCCTCACTCCCACTCCAGATGTTGTTTTGATTTTCTATACCATCTTCTCTGTGTATCATTATTGGAAATAGAAATAAAGGTATTTATTCCCATAATCCAACAGTTTTTCTTTGCTAATATTTAGAAAACCTGCCAATACTTATTTGTAAATTCGTCTCCCTAAATTTTACACTGATGAACAAAACTTTATGTTTATTTGCTTTATTTATTGCTGGGACTTGTATAGCAATATATTTGTATTTTGCTTTGCAATAAAATGCCGAAATATCTTATATTCTATGCAAGGGCAGCAACTGTGATTTTTAAAAATGTTTGTTTTTTTTTTTTTTAAATTGTAGTATTTTGATTTTGTATTCTTTTTGTATAGCACTTTCCTGCGAGAAAGATGAAAGTATTTTGTTGCTCTAAACAGTTGACTTTATCTTTGGCCACAATTCTCTTACATATATTCTTCAAGTATTTTAAATTTTTGCTTATTATTTTCTTGATGGAGTACTGATTATTTTCAACTAATATATGTCTAAACAGTAAATGTAGACATGAGTGTTCGTTTAAATATTCTGAGATTGAATAATGTCGTTCAAGTGAAACGTAAGCCTTCTCTTTATCTGTGGGGTTCAGCGTACCCGGATTAAAGGAGAATTTCATATGGGATACCCTGCCCACAAAATACAACGCAAATTTCAAGAAGAAACAACACGATAAGGAACGTTTATAAAAAATAGAACATTTTATATTTATTATCTTGTAAATAGGGTAAAAAAGATTAATGTTTTAGTTCGTTTAAGCAAAATTGTGATTTTTGATAAAAATGTCTGTGTTCGCTGTCTTTTAACAGAGTAGCAGAATAATGTCTGTTTCTTTTGTTTTGTATAGTTGTAAAATGAAAAAGGGACGAGCAATTTAAGTTGAAAAAAAGAGTATGAATGTCGAATACAGATAAAAGGAAAATGTACTTATGAATTGTTTTGAAGCCAGTTGTAAATTTGTTGTTTTTGCTGTTGTTCCTTCCTACTCCACTTTTCGGGTTGAGTCAGTGATGGAATTTACTGTCAATCTTCTGTGATCTTTTGCGCCCTTCTCTGACTGACTGACTGACGATATTCAGTCACCCACCCCACGAGGGTGTCATGTGGCACAAGGCCTTTTTAACGTGGGCATTCCCGAGCCATTAGGCTCGGCCCTTTGTGGGTAGCCCATTTGAACCCGTATAATCGGGTTCAGGGCCGGTTTTACCTCCCCAAAGGAGACTCCGCCCTTCGGCGTAGCCTCCTTCGGGTTCCTCCCGCCCGTAGGAAGAGAGTTTAACCGAACAGTCGGTTCAAAGTTGAACGACTGACTCTGACTGACTGACTGACTGACTGGCGACTGACTTGAAAACTCTGTATTTATTGTTGACTTTTTTTTCACACTGGCTCGTTATCATTTTTTTTGGTTTAGCAAATCGCCTCCTTTCATTGGTCAGAAAATTAATTTCACACCTTATTGTGAAATCTGTTTTTGGTCGTCCTGATCCGATTTTGCGGGTGTGCAAATCTACTTTGTGTTTTTTAGTCATTTGTTGGAATATAGGATTTGTATCCTATATATCGTCGATGTTGTAAAACCGACATACGTATAAATATTTTTATCAATGATGCAAACTTTTAAAGTACCTTTAAAGTGATATACGACATTGGTCTTTTGTAACACGCTGGTTGACTGAGTAGAGTTGTTATGGATGACTTGGTTAGCTGTATTAAATTTAGTATATAATTATTTTTTTTTTATTTTGATGAGAGAGAGATATATTAGTGTTCATGAGTCTTTTTAGAATTTTTTTTACTCCTGCTCATATTTAGAATGCATTTCATTATGGTATAGTCGTTTCATAGGTTTAGAGTTATTTGAGGATCTATTATGTCATTTTTTATTTATGTTAATATTCCCAATAACTCGTCTGATTTCTTCATCAAAGATGTAATTATGAAAGTCATTATCATTGAGTGTTTGTTTAATATTTTTTAATTCATTAAACAATATATTTCTTGTTGAAAATTTTACTTTTGCACGGGTTATAAAGCTTTGTATAATAACTATTTTGCAATAGTACATTAACTTTTATAGTTGAGAGTGAGCTAGTTAGATGAAGAGCTAGTACATGTATTATTTTTTTGTGTCTGTTAATACATTAAAAAAACGGGATTTTATTGTCGTTTTTAAGTTCGTATGTGAAATTATATAAAGAGATATTTTTAAAATCATTTGTGTGGTTTATGGATTTCGTCTATGTTTTAGATTAAAGTTAAAATTCTATCTATATATTAAGTTAAATGGTGGGTTTTGTGGTCTTAAATGCGTTATTTTCTAAATTAGTCATGTGGTTATTTGCCAAATGTTAATAGCAGGACGGAGCCCATAGAAACTAACAATAGCATTTATTTTATATATATATATATATATGCTAGACACAATCGTGTTGCGCCTAACATGAAACAGCCTGTCGCTTATAAATGTTGACTTCAATGTTCACTTATATATATATATATATATATATATATATATATATATATATATATATATATATATATATTCTGAAAAGTCAGTGCTAGTGGTAATAGTTATGCTCGATGTAAAATACAGAGCAAAAATTTATAGAATTAATCATAATTATACATTTTTCTCAACCCTTTGGTACTAATCTGAGATTCATGCACGCAGGAATATATAAATGTACATTATTTTGATACAGTTGGAAGTGGAGAGTTTAATAAACAGAGTAAACACACCTCATTTTTCCCTGTTGAATCAATCAACAGCCGTACGTACTTCGTGTATTGGGCATTAGAATATTTTTTTTATGCCAAACGCTTTAAGGTATAATTATTTAAAAGAACATTTGTCACATTAATAAAATTGTCTATAACAATGGTTTTTTGCCAGATACAAGTCGTACTATAACCTATAGCTGGATTAAAAAGTAGGAATTGTATCTTGAATCATTATATTTCCCAAATAGGGGTATCTACTACAAATAACGTTTAAGCAACGCACACACAAACATTCACATACACACACATACATATACATATATATATATTATATATATATATATATATATATAGAGAGAGAGAGAGAGAGGGAGAGAGAGATAGCTAGAACGATAGATAGATAGATAGCTAGAACGATAGATAGATAGATAGCTAGATAGATAGAATTAATATATGATTAATATGAGTAAAAATTTAGCTCATTGATGTTACCGTCAGTATCCCGACTCCAGAATTTCGTAGGCGGATATGTATCAGGAATTTACTGCTTTTTTTTTTTCATTTTTTTGTATTTGTTGTGTTCATGTGTGCATTTGTGGGCGAGCAACCATGCACCCGGTTCTGTGGATGTGTGTTCGCGCGCGTGCGGTCGGCTGACCATTTATAAGGTAATCATTTATCTTTTTCTTCGTTTTTTTTCTTTCTTTCTACACTCACTCTTTAGCCTTTACTCTTTTTTTTTTACTTTATATGTGTAACTATACTCGTATGAATATAAGTCTCTGTCAAAAAGAACATTGTTATTATGAATTAGTTTTTTGAGAAAGGAAACGCGGAATATTTGAGAATATGTTTTCTACTTTCCATTAAATTACCTCCAAGATTTTAATAAATAAATAAAATATCGTATTAAATCACAAAAGTGTATGAATAAAATTCAAGGAAATTGATTAAATAAATAGTTGTATTATTTATTGTTTTCGTTCACAACAAGCAATTTTATGTCATAACTAAAATAATGTTTTGGCCTGAAATAAAATGACCATCCGTTTATGAGTTTCACAGATAATTTCAATAGACCGGGGGTTGTATAATGAGTTGAAGACGGAAAGCGTTTTCTCTTTTATACTTTTATATCTTTGATGGTATTACATTAAAATTTATGGTTCATAAACTTAAATGATACATCGAACATAATATCCATTTTAACGGTCTTTGTATTTTTCTTTGTTTAAAAATATGCTCTCATAATATATGGATAAAAGGCAAAATAATGTTAACTTGACTTCCACAGTCATAAACACATTCGCATGCAATGGGTGTGATACAAAATCTGTAAAAACGTTATGTTAAAATCAAAAATGACGTCGTTAACATAATGTTAAAATGAAACCATCATAATCATTAAAATAAAATACGAACAAGAAAAAT
Source organism: Acanthosepion pharaonis (assembly GCA_903632075.3). Taxonomy (NCBI): domain Eukaryota; kingdom Metazoa; phylum Mollusca; class Cephalopoda; order Sepiida; family Sepiidae; genus Acanthosepion; species Acanthosepion pharaonis. The sequence goes on along the minus strand of CAHIKZ030005461.1, from coordinate 789,681 downwards.
CATTATAACTTTGCCTTTGATAAGAAAAAAACATATCAAAGCTCCTACTTAAAATGTGTATGTGACAACAGCGAGAAACTAAATTTAAGAGGACAAGGAATACGGAGGTATAAGAAATGAATAACAGGAAGTTATCATCATGTTCATCTACATGATAGTGTTTGCTAGGCATTGTTTGAAAGGAGTAATTCGAAAAAGGATGAATAAATCATTGTGTAACACAGATTGGTAGCGGGGTTCCGAGTTCAATTCCAGACCGAGTTTTTTTTTTCTTAAATCTTCTTCTTTAATGTGCTGTATCTCTTCAAGACTTAGGTAGACAAGGTCCTCCACATCTTCCTGTCCCTTGGGGGAGCATCTATAGCTGTGCTGGAATAAATCGTGCCCGAGGGTTTGATTATGTTGGCATTGTTCAGATTATTGATCACGCTGTTTACCATCCTCTCCAAGAAATTGATCTATGGTCTGCTCAGCATAATTGCAGTATAAACGACGGGTTGGCTCTGTGGGTGTTGAACAAACACAAATGCCCCTGAACGAGCGTTAGCAATAGGAATTGGTTAGCCGCCCTAGTAGATAGGTATCCTCGAATACGTGTGGCCAGCTATTTTTATTATTATTATTTTTATTTTTATTTTCTTTGATTTCTGGCGTTTACACATTTCTTTCCGGGTCCCGCCCAGGGACCTAAGTTTAGAAATGGCGTCATGACTCTTTCCACTGACAAAATAAATAAATAAATAAATAAATTACATAGATAAAGCCCTTCGTAAGGTGTGAGCTGTGCTTGTCAGAACAATATTTTGTATCTCCTTGAGGCATGGACTTCCAGGAATCCCTGCAATTAGTCTACTGCAATCTTTTCCAACCAGTCCTAGGGCTCCAACTACAACAGGGATTGTTGATGTTTTCATATGCCACATTTTCGAGATTTCTATTTCAAGGTCCTTGTACTTTGACAACTTTGTGAATATCTTCAAAGATACATTGCAGTCAACAGGGACTGCCATATCAATAAGGAGGCATCGATTTTGTTTGTGGTCTTTAATAACAATATCTGGCCGGTTGGCCTTGATTGTTCTGTCAGTGTGTATTATGTAGTCCCATAGAATTGTAACAGATCCTATCTCCGTAACAGGGTCTGGGTGGTGTTCATACCAGTTTCTTTCAGATTATTATTATTTTTATTAATATTATTATTATTATTATTTTATTTCTCCTAAATCATGTTCTTTTATGTATTTTCTCAATCCCATCAAGTATGTTCCTCTATCAATCTTTCCCTCTATCTGTCCTGTTAGTATCAGATTTTACAAGTCTTCCTTTCTCATACTCTGCCCAGATATGTCAGCTTCCTCTTCCTGATGTTAATTATGAGTTATTTTTTGGTTTGTTTTAATTCCCTCCAAAATCTTGTTGTTGCTTACGTGTTCGGCCCATGGTATCCTCAGCATCTTTCTGTAGATCCACATTTCTGATGCTTCAAGTCTTTTCTTCTTCTTTGAGGAGATTGTCCAGAATTCGCTGCCACACAGGAGGGTAGATATCACGTAACATTTCAATACTCTTTTTGTTCCTAACGAAATTGTTGTTTCTCTTAATAATCTGCTTGGCGTTTGGAATTCATCTTTGACCATGCCAATATATTTTCGGACCTGGCTGTTGCACTTTCAATCCTCTGTTAGAACACTTCATTTATATATATATATATATATATATATATATGTGTGTGTGTGTGTGTGTGTGTGGGTGTGTGTCTGTGTGTTTGTGTGTGTGTCTGTGTGTGTTAATAAATACAGATACACCTACGTCTGATGTTCGACTCGACTTTCGTTTGTTACTCAATTTATCGATGAATTGAGTAACCAACGAAACTCGAATCGCAAATCAAACTTAGATATATCTGCATTTATTAACATATATTTCTTAGCTCTATCTAATCAAATTGAACACTATTATGTCTACACCTCTTGGCTAAATTTGGTAATTATTTATTTGCTTGCCACCGTATGCACGCCAACACACTGGTATACGGAAGCTAATATCTATTTATCTCATTTACCTAAACCTATACCTCTCTCTTTCTCTCTCTCTGTATCTCTCTCCATATCTCTATATATATATATATATATATATATATATATATATATATATATATATATATATATATATATATATATAGTAATTTATTTTATTCATGTCAAGCAACAATCAAAGTGATATTGTTTTGGAACTATCCTCGATCTCGCGTTCGCACTAAACCAATATTTACAATTTGATAACGAATATATCATATGATTTTGAACATCACTCGTAATTTTTCAGACGATTTCCTGAATGTATGGAATGGAATATAGCTGTCATCACACTTTCTCATTTATTCCACATTGATACTGTTCAATGAACACTAAATTAAAATTAAATTTAAAACCGAGTGTAAACAATAATTAATACCAATTTCAAAATTAAATTTTAAAAATTGGGGATTAATTTTTATTTTATTTGAAAAAAAAATCTATATTTTCAACAATTTTCAACTCTTATGTTAATAACAATTCGAATAATGTGCTGTCAATGTTACCATTTATCTTGAAAGATTCAATTTGAATAAAAAGAATTTCTGTTGCTTGTTGTTAACCGACAAGGATACTGTGCATGTTTTTTTTTTTTTTTTTTTTGCGGGGGTGATTGATTTCCTCTATTGGTTCTAGAATGATAATGTCTGAGATGGTCGGATTTAATTAAATACAATCAGAACAAAAACAGGAGATTTGACAATTTTGATTTGTACAGACAACATATTCGAAGATTGGAAAATGCAATAAAATGTTTTGTAGCCAGAATTTTTGTGGTTGAATTTAACGAAACCTGATAAATGATTTCTCGTTTATTCTATCTATCTATCTATCTATCTATCTATCTATCTATCTATCTAGAATATCATACATTGAGCGCTGATGGTAATAATAAACCAGTGTTCGATATTAAATAAGTGGGCTAAAATATATAGTAAAAGTATATATGCGTTTGTTCTTCACCGTTCTAAGCAAATATTCACTCTGTATATATATATATATATATATATATATATATATATATATATATATATATATATATATTATATTCGAAGATTATAATAACATAAATATGTTATAAAATCATTACAAAATAGCCATTTTGTTTCAAAACTCCTGGTGTCTTATCTAGTAATGGTATTAAATGTCAACACCATCACTTGATAAGACACCAGAAGTGTTGAAACAAAATAACTATTTTTAAAGATTTTATAACATATTTATGTTATAATTTTCGAATAAATAATTATATTTGCTCTATTCGGTATTGAGCAGTATTTTTAAGGATAGTATTTGTTGGTTATTGGAATTTATTCCGTATACAGCAACCCTATATTTGGGTATATATATATATATATATATATATATATATATATATATATATATATATGTGTGTGTGTGTGTGTGAGTGTGTGTGTGTGTGTGTGTGTGTGTATAAGTAAACGCCACATAATTGGTAATATGAATTTGTTTATCTACTATTAATGCTGTACTTTATTTTAAAATCCAACTCTTTTAAAAACCATCAATAATGTTGTAGTCTCTGGCTATTGTAGGCTTAAACATGTATATATTAAACGGATCTATAGTCAATTCACATATATGTAAGTTGTTTCCATCGCGAAAAGGATTAATGAGAGACACACAAGTCTGGCTAAAATGCACCGAATCTTCTGTGTATTAGTCGAGAAGCGAAAAGTAACAAAATTCAAAACAAAGAAGATGAAAAAAAAAAAATGAGGTACAAATGTGACGCCCATTTGGAAACCTGCTACATCCAGGCTTCTGTCGCCAGTGTTTCTATCCGTTCATTTGTCCACGTCACTCTTCAATAAAATCGCGTGCAGTCAGGCAGATGTAAGAGATTCCTCACCGTTGTTGATTACTTTCCCTTCCAGGGCTTTTCATTTCCGATTGATGAATATGTCAACTGCCGAAATCAGCATTTTGCTATTTGCTTTAGACCTCTTGGTGAAAGTGTAACCTACCTAATGCCCTTTTACTTATATGCATTGGGTCCCCCCTATAAGCTATATCGGTGAAATGTCCGGCGGGGAATTTGACATTTAATTAATACCGAAGTTCGATGATTCGCCCTTCGTTATGAAGTGGTCAGAAAATGTTGATTTGGTGAACAACTTTTGTGGCATCAAGCAAGTACGTTGACTGGTAAAGGTCGGAATCACACGAAAGCAGCAGACAAAAGACTGGTTGGGCAAATGTTGAGATCAGTTAAACATATGGTTCATAGGGACGGATTATATGTGGATGCGGTGATGATCACGTCGAGTCGGGACATTGCACACAGAATGAGCAGAGTACGACGGAAATGTTCCGAAAATGCCGAAAACTTGGATGAACCCGTACATCAGATGTGTACTACCTCCGTAATCATGGTTATTCTCCACATTGGTGGAGACCTGTGGGTGAAGCTCAAAAAAGATGTTATGTCTGCAATCAATCCTGGCATTAAATACAGAAGTGAAGAAGAAAAAACTACGCTGGTAGTATCCGACACCGGCTTGTTATAAATATCACCCACTACGGTAACCGTAATTATATGACCCTGACCGAACGCATACATGATTCATTGTATGGCGACAACTAGCTCGACAGGATTCGTTCAATGTATTGCCAGATTTGAAGACCATCTTTTATGAAAGATGTTCACCAGGCGAACTACTCACAGGCAATCACACCGCATTCCACCGCATCTTCATGGAAGAATGGGATGTACACTTGAGATTTTATAGTACACACGTCTCAGTGGGAAACGGTATAACTGAGTCTTGCTACAAATGTATTAAGAGGATTGCAATCACGAAAAAATAGTCTGTCCAAGAAGTCACTTATTGGTAAATACAATAGTATGAAAGGTGAACAATCACTGCACGTGCTAAAAACATTTTAACCTATTATGTTCAATTGAAATGTATCGATTATGAGCCTCCAATGAAACTCAAGATGAGCCGCGCAGACTATAAGACAGATTACTTATATATATATATATATATATATATATATATATATATACCAACTAGCATCAAGCTGATGACTGAAAAATATATTAAAATGAATATATTTTTGCTGGTATGATACTGCTAACATTTCTGTGTTCATTTGTATCGAACTGATGTCTGAGAGAATACTTCAATTAAAATATATGTACACTTATATGGCAATCTGAATTATATGTTTACACTGTTATCAAACTGCTGAAGGAACGAATAATTAAATGAAAGTACGTGTACACTGGTATCAAACTGCTGAAGGAGCGAATACTTAAATAAAGTACGTGTACACTGGTATCAAACTGCTGGCAGAGAATACTTAAATCATATTTACACTTATATTAAACTGCTGACTTATAATACTGAGAGTCGGTCGGAGTGCAACGAAATGTCAAGTATCTACGTCCCATCCCTAATTCATATCTATCAAAAGGTTGCGAGGACGATGCGTCCGATAGTGAAAACGAGGAACATTTTGTGGATGTACAAAATGAATAAAATCCGCAAGGGAAAAAGCATAATCACGGAATAATATACTTTTTTTCGTTTACATCAGAGGATAAGGATTTCCTATCTGTGAATGAGAAGCAATCTGCCTAAATTTTCATCAGGGTTAATATGTAATCTTTATTGAAATGATTTTTCTCTGGATGAAAGTGTGAGAAATAAAAAAACGATTTCATGAATGAAAACCGACAGAGAAAAAAGGAAAAAATAATCAAAATTGTATTTTTTTAACTTCCAGAGACAATCTTATGTTTTAGAAGGACAGTATATTGCTGACTTCAGCATTTCCTCTTTCAAGTATAAGCGATTTTCTCTCGGCTTCGGTGTGAGTGTAACGGCCTTTGCTAAGAAAAAAAAAAAAAAACAATAATTACATATTTAAATTCAAATTTTACCAGATAAATAAGCAATTATTAATCCTAGTTACGTTCTTAGATCTCTTGATTTGCTTAAACTCGGCAGATCTATTTTACCTGTTTGAAAACATCGACACAGACAAAAGAATAAAACCTATATATATATATATATATATATATATATATATATATATATATATATATATATATATATATTATTATTATTATTATTATTATTATTATTATTATTATTATTGTTGTAAATGTTATTTTTGATGAAACTCCTATTTGAATAGACACTTCGTTTATTTTAAACATTATTATTTTTCGCCTACCAGAGGCCGCATTTTCCTTTAATAGGTTTTCACGAATGTGGAGGCAGGTAGAGGAAACATACTACTGGTGAAAATAAAAATAGTTATAGCTGAAATACGGCGATCCACTAGAAATAACGCTTAAATTGATAAAAAAAAATATGTCGGATTAAATATAACACACACACACACACACACACACACACACACACACACACACACACACACACACACATATATATATATATATATATATATATATATATATATATATATATATATGCACATTTCATTGAATAACGACAGACAAATTGGTTTGATTTAGTTTCTTATACAATTTCTCATGTGATCTAATATGGTTTCTTTTCAGATGATAAATTATATAACATCTGTACGAATGTTCTTTTTTATCCGAGCGCTTTCGGCCATACATTTAGCCATCTTCAAGGTTGAAATATATCAACTGTTTACAAGAAATAGTTTGTTGTATTTATATAATGTTTTCATATTTCAAAACAGAATCAAGATATTGTGTCCATGTTTATAGGTAATATTAATGAGTGTTATATTTGTTTTTGTTGTTTTTATTAATAAGGCTCCGATTATTTTAGCCACTTTTTGCATGTAGATGATGTTATTATATTTGTGTTATCAAAAAGTATGTTACGAATAGGGTCCGGTAGGTTCCCATGACTATTTAAATGAGATCTAATTAAGCTATGATTGGAAAGGTGTAGAGTGAGCCATCGTGTCAAACATATTGTGTGGACTATATAATTATTTTCGAATTTTCATTGATCAGGAATACAATTCCTTATTCTGTTGCTAAGTTTAATGCGTAGTTATTATATTCTCATTTGGTCTAAACGTCTTTTCTCCCAATGTCCCATTGACTGTCAGCTTTTTTAGCTACGTATTAATTTTTACATATCTATCATATATATATATATATATATATATATATATATATATATATATTTGTGTGTGTATGTGTGTGTGTATTTCTAATATTTATTGATAACAATATATTCATCTCGGTTGAAATTTTAATATTTATTTATCATTATTTTTCATGAGATTAAAAGGTCACATACTTAAGAGAAGCGTACTTGAAAAATTCCACACTTACAGGACCCATTGAATGTAAGGAAGACAGAGGAAACCTGCGCATAACTTAACGTAACGTAAAGGTTGAGAGTCACAATTGCCCATGTCCTGAAATCAGATAGTACTTCGGTGTGTGTGTGTGTGTGTGTGTGTGTGTGTGTGTGTGTGTGTGTGTGTGTGTGTGTGTGTGTGTGTGTGTGTGTGTGCCAGAGAGAAAGATAGAGAGTGAGTGGTGGGGAATTAAAACGAGGGTGTGTCATAAAATTTCCAGTCGGTGTTTAAGACACAAAAATATATATAATATCTCATTGCAAATGTGATTATCACACTGCTATCATCAACGATGTAAATTCGATGTCCACATCCTTACTTTATACAGCCGCACGACATTATTCTTACTAAATATTGACATGCGGCCTGGTTAGAATCTAATATTATTAGACGCTTCTCAGCGGTTTTTAATGTCGCTGGTCATTTGCAGTTAAAATAGAATATAAAAAAATTTCGAATAATGATTTAAAATTTCATCAGCTTTTCACCAAACTAGCAATTTCTGTACAACATGATTTTAAATTCACCTTTCCCATCCTGAGGTATATTTCTTTCATAACAAGCCAGCAAATATCGCATATCGTTTCTCTCGACGCGGAAGTTAGACGTTTTTGTCGATATGTATGGTTTTAAATAATATCTTGTCGTTGACCTTTATTAAGCTTGGGGGATCAAACATAAATATCTGTACTAGTCTAAAGCTGTTTGCTTGTGTGTGTGTCTGTGTGTGTATGAGAGAGAGAGAGAGTATGTTTGTGTGCACGTGCGTGTGGGTGTGTGCCGTTTATGACTTGTGCGTGTATGTGTGTGCATTTATCTGTGCTGTGTGTATGTGTACTGTGTGCATTTTGTGTATGTGTGTGTTTATATATTGTGTGTCGCGTGTCTATGCAGTGTGCCGTATGCGTGGTGTTAGTTACGTGTCTGTTCTGTGTGTATGCGTTGTGTGCGTGATGTATGCGTGGTGTGTGTTGTGTGTGTTGTGTGTGTTGTGTGTATATTTTATATGCACGTGGTGTCTGTGTTAAGTGTATGGCGGCGCGTATGTGTGTGTTGTGTGTATGCGCTCTGTGTGCGTGCGTGTGTTCGTGTTGGGTGCGTGCGCGTGTGCATGTGGTGTGCGTGTTTGTGTTTATGCGGGTGAGCGTGTATGCGTGTGTTGCACGCGGTTTACTCTAGTGTTTGGAGGTTCACATTAGTTGACTACTTTTGTTTTATCCACTGAAAGCGTCACATACGTAGATGTGCAACGAAAGAAACACGCTAAATTACTATTGAAATAGCATTAAACCTTACGGGGGACATTAATTTGATTCTTTGAAACCAATTTCAAAATGTATTTCGTCTCCTTTTGCTCGTTTGTTTTATCGTTGTTGTTTTGATTTAGTTTTGTTTTTGTTTTCCTCATTTGTATCCAAACTTTTTTGCAATTTGAAAGGTTGTGCGCACAGAGAACACGCTTCCCATTATTTTGAACAATTTAACCGATTATCTAACCTTATCATCATTGAACTTTCTATCTATCGTTTCCCAAGTAGCCATTTTCCTAAAAGAGAATAAACAGATATTTTAAAAAAATAATGTCTTCAACTGTTTTTCGTTCTTTTCATATTTCCACTTATTTTCGAATGTAGTCTATAACGAGACTCTTTGAAATTTTGGTCGTTGATTTCATTATGAAGAATTATTTATTTTACTTTTTTTTAATCAAACTGTCAGAGCCAACAAAGAGCTATTCAAATCTGCATTTCCCACGTGCACGTTGCTATTAGCAATCATTTTTCACCTGCCTCAAGTATAACTGTTCCGTGCGCGGCACACTTCTGGATAATTTAACGCCTGAATGCATTAATCATGTTTAAAATTTCGATTCTGTAAAATAGATTTTAACATGATTTACAGAATCATGCGATGATTGCTATTAGGTTGAGCCATAAATAATTTCCGTTTCTTTGTTTATCAACTTCATTCTAAAAAACAAAAAAAATTACTATTACATTTCATTCAATTATGTATTCATCACTAGTATCGAAGGCTTGTTGTCACTTATCAGGCAGTTTTTAAATAAAACCCTTTGTATAAATCCGTAAGTTTCTTTGGAATCTGATTTTAATTATAGAAAGTTTTATAAATCAACGCCTTTTCCAAGGATTGAAACAGGTAATAATTGGTCGAGGCAAAGTCAGATAAATATGTCAAGCCGTTTGGAAAAGCTCAACACTTAGATAGTTTTGTGCTGTGTTATTCTTACTGAGTACGGCCTGGCCTTGTCAGGGCAGAGAACACCGTTTCCCCATTAAAGAAACCTTTCTACTTTCTTTTATGTGCCATCTCCTTTCAGGGCTTAGGCCATCATGGCTCTGCACCCCCCCACTCTCCATTGCAACTCTCAACAAATTCCTTCCCTCTGCTACCTCCCCCAGACCACGTTTTCTCAACCATCTGCTCAAGCCTGCTAAGTATGTCACGAAACCTTTACAGCATCAAAAAATGTTATGGACACGTTACAACTGCTGGGCATATAAATGCCTGTTTAATATTTCATTGCGTATAAAGAAATATAAATCAATAACAACCTATCGATCCCACCCCCCACATAAAATAGCCTTTCCTCTATGCAGCTCAGCTTTTATGGTCGGTCATGGATATTTATCATTGTCAATGTGCTGATTCATGCTTTGAAACTTGTCGTATGTGCACTATAAGTTTATTCATAACTGGTAAGTATGATAATTAGTTAGGATGCTAAATCGCTTATGACAATTGATTCCCAAAAACGAATGTTACAAATGACTCGTCCTAATATACACTTTTCCAATGAATATTTAGTTAGTATAATCCTGATATGATTGTGCTATCATTTTAATGTCTTTAGACAACTATCAAAGTTTTATTTTTACTGTTTGACGGGAATATTAAATGTTTATTTTTGCTATACCCAAGAAAACATAGCCATGTTTTACTTGTGTCACTAAAATATTTTTGCATTGTTTGTTATGAATAAATAATATACATAGATAAAATGTCACGTTTAGATTGTAACCATTTCGACGAAATGTTCGTTTTATTTTAGCTGTTATATTTACAAGGGTGTTTATATATTATTTATTTATATTCTTGAAAATAATTGAGCTCGTAACAAATAATTATACAATATTATCGTTGCACATCGAAAGAAAACAGAAAAGCTAATATACTATAGGCAGCATTATATTTTATTCATCAAATACTGTCGGCCAGTTGGGTGTGTGGCCCGAGGACGTCACTTAAGTTATACACTACATTTTTGCTGTGGATATAAAGAAGACTCTCACGTCTAGTGTAGGTGTTTAAATATCTATATGATTTTCCATTACGTGATCATTCCTAAGGGAAGCAAGATTGAACACGTGTTTACATAGCATGTCACCTTGTTACCGACACCGCTTGATGCGCGGAACTTTACCCGGAGTCCAGGAGGTGCATATATCAGGTCGATTCATCTGGTTTTACTGTAGAACACTGATTGCTAAATCTAGTGGATCATCTGAGAAGGATCTGGTCCTATAAGCTTCGATTGATAGTCAGACAGGCAATGGATCATATAGCTGAACTATATAATTTTTTTTTAATGAATACAACCGATAGCCACGCGGAGTGGTTACAAATTTTAACCTCACTAGTTTCAGTTTTATTTTAGATACAAGAATGAATGCTTATATCAGTCAGTGTAACTCCTCTGGTCTTTCTCGAAACGTTCTTCACTCCAGCATATAAAATTTCTTACACATTCGTACACATTAAAACACGTATACAATAGTGTAGCTGTCGTAGAATGGAGTGACAATAAATTTAGCTAGGTTTTATTAAGTTTTATAATTTGCGATGTAGATAATGCAGAGGAAACCACAATGTAAGGGTCATCCCATATCCCATAATTCAACTGTTCCTTTTTTCAGTCATCTGACTTGGTTTGAATTTGGACGGTAAGTCAAGGTAAGGGAAAATTCCTCGCTCTTTATCCGAATACTAAAAATTGAATGGTTTAAGAAATAATTAGTCTCTAATAGTTCTTGACATTGGTTGTTGGCACATAATATAATTATGATCTTAACATTTTTGTGAATTTGCTGGACAATGGAAAAACTTGTGATTGAAAATTCATTAATTTTTTGTATGCACCCATTTTGTTTCAAGTATTTCACGGTGTTTTTGAAGGAATAACATTTATATTTATTTATTATATCAGTCGGAACTTCGTTTACATACTTTACCAAAAGAAAGATCAAGACCAGGTATACTGGTATGGTTATCTGCATTAAATATGTGCACTGCTATCAAACTGGTAAATGGGCTAATATAGGGCGTTTCAATTACTTCAACCGATTTTAAATGTGAATTAAGTATAAGCGCCTAATGATGCTTCATTTTTTTTCAGATTTGAGCGATATAATTTTTAACACATAATTGCTGTAACCTAAATAACATGATCCACTGGATAAACAAATAATTTTTCACAAATAACACTCATTTATTTACTGTTGACTTTGACCCGTCTTAATGAATCACCCTTATTGATCCGTCTTAATGAATCACCATTATTGATCCGTCTTAATGAAACACCCTTTCATTAAATGGAAATAGGTGTACACTGGTATCAAAATAATAACAGAGATTACTTAAGAATGTGTACACTGGTATGAATCTGCTTATTTCAATGGGCAAACTGGTATGAAATTTCAGATTTTGTGAACTGATTATACATGTAAACTGAAATCAAACTTGTATCCTTAAAGAGGTTACGAGCAGTTACAATTAGACAAAGGTGGTACTCAAGTGAAGGAACAGCAATACGTGCTTAGATGAAAGAAGAGTGGTTAATTGTAAAAGAGAATACACTACTAACAGATAGAGAATCTGGTAGCAGGCTAGTAATAAGCAGAGCCGCCAGGTATATCCTGTGCTCACTATATATAGCTACTGATATAGTCAGTCCCCATAGGCGATAGGGAGTGTGGGGCATTCCATTGTAAAAAAATCTTGACAGAGAATGGTATGAAGCTATTAAATGAGAGAAACTGTAATTAATCTACTGAATGAGGGAATATTTAAATGAAACTCTAGACTTGACATTTATTGACCTATTTCCAAATGATAAATGTACGTCCACCGTTTATAAAAAAGAGATAATTCTGAAGAACAGTTATTACTCCAGGCCTAAAATAGACATGACAAAAAAGAAAAGTATCGTACTTAAAGTTTTCATTCTAATCTTTCGTCCGTTCTTTTTCTTGTTTGTCAAATGATTCAGTAGCTTTTTTATCCAATTGCTGATTTCGTCGACAAACAAATTCTTCTTACCGATTCCGTAATAAGTATCAGAATAAATGTACATATTTTTTTTTTCGTTATCATTCCATACATGTCAGTAATATCAGTAAGACAAAAAGAGTTACAGGATGTGGAAGAATTAGGAACAGAAAAATTAATAATGAGCTGGAAGAGAAAAGAGTAATTGGGAGGAGAATAGATAGCGATTGACATTGCATTTAAATTTTTGCAGGTTAATGTGGGCTGGAAAGTATAGAGACGTAAAGAAGTTCCACAAAGGAGAATTGCAAGAAAAGAAACTGTTAGAATTTACGGTTAAATCTCGCCAGATATATGTGAATATAACATATTCACATAGTCTAATATTTTAAAAATTAATTGCGATTAAAAGATAAATACATGCCTTAATAATAATTTAATAATTACAATTATACAGGACATATTGCAACAACAGGATGACAAAAGTTTGAATTATTCGTCAAGCGGTAAGATCAAAAAGCAAAGGAGAAAAAAAAGCAGTTTAAACGGGGTTTACAATCATCTTTCAGCAGAGTTCAATCGGGAATGAGAAATGTGCACAGTGACAAAAGTAAACATCAAAGGCGACCAGAAATTTTACAATAAACAACATAAACATCAAAGTTTAATTACACTGGTCAACAGCCAATTTTCATCAAAAACGTATGTGATCTATGATATATAAATTGGTCCGCTGATTTTAAAAATATAATCGGGTTTCTTCCATCAGTCAGATTTCTTTGATGTGATGAGGTGGGAATAAATTCCGATCAGCCGCATCGCCACCCAGAAAAGTTTTATGCATGTAATAAATGATTTGTATTCATTTCTAATTATTTATATTATGGAATTTTATGAATTATTTTTTTTTTATTTATGGTTTACTTGAGTATTTTTGAAATTGTAATGATCAACTTCCTAAAATCACGTAGACAAAATTGAAGCGATGTCTATTATTAGGTACGCAGATATAAGATCTTCTCAAGGAAAGGAACTCCTCAAGAAAAGGAACTTCATCAAACTCTTGGATGAAATTTAACTTAAATACTTGGAAATCTTAAAGTGGATCTGTGAGATTTTCTGGTTAACAAGTTATCCCAAGATTTTAGAAATGGATTAAAATGTCTTCTAGAGTATTTTGCAGCAAAGGGTTGTCGGAAGTAACTGAAAATCCATTTCCTTAATTCATACCTGGACTTGTTTTGAAGAGAACCTTGGAGCAGTGTCTTCTGAGATAGAAGGCTCTGCCATCAAGACATATCAATGGAGTAATGATATCAATTATTTTGCAGTGAAGGAATGCTAGTTTGATGTTATACAGGGATAGACTTTAGGATAGGCCCCAGAGAATGTCTTAATACAAAGGATTTATGTTGTTATAGAATAGAGAGTATTATAGATTTATTTTGCACACAATAGTTTTGATTTGGTACAAGAAATTGCAACGAAATGTCATATCATGTATGTATTATACCTTAAAAGTAAATTTATTGTGTACCCAAGTGTGAAAACAATATGAATCAGTAAAATACGAATGTCATCTGATAGAGAAAACCGCCGCCCGATTCCTAATCGGCATGTAAAATTGATTAAGAAAATTTGTCATTCAACTCTGATGATTAAAAAAACCTTTCATTTTGTTGACCAGTCTTACGCTGAAAGCTAACTGCCATTTGTGCTTACAGATGGATGCCTGTATCTCGTTCCAGCATTTTCTCAGAATCTTTGTGATTTATGGAATTTAATATGCCAAGATCGCTATAAGAGCCCATGCGAGGCACAAAGATTCCACTGAATAGAGAAACCCAAACGAGAAAATTGTATGCACCATTATACTATAACTGCTGAATTATTCCTTAAATAATACAATCCTAAACATGAAACTGCATTTTTAATTACAGCTAATTAAATATGCATATAGGATAAAAATGGTAAAAGTTATTTTTTTCTTTCAAACATCTCTTGGCATTGTTGTAAAATTTAGTGGTGAAATATTTCATTAATATTGATTTCATAATACATATATATATATATATATATATATATATATATATATATATATATATATATATATAATAAAGGACTAATATACTTCAATGATTATGCTAATAAAGGATTAACAATTTGTATCAATTTCCGTCGCATAAAGAAACCTTTACTAAATTTCTTTGTATAAGTTTGAGATGTGGTATTGTATGTCTTTACACTATTTATATTGTTTAGACTGCTGTACCCACATTTATTGTTATATATATATTGTACATTATCCACTTCTTTGTTTCTGTGAATTTATTCCACTGCGTTAGATTGTTCTAGTTTCAGTTACCACCCTTAACTTTTTTCTCAGTAAGTTTTTGTTCAGTTTATTGCACTCAAAACTCTTTAGTTCAAGATTCTCGATTAGTTCAAAGAACGTTTTCATCTATATGTCCACTATCACCATCAGTTTATGTATTTTTATGACTTACAACCCTAATGTCACAGTATATATATATATATATATATATATATATATATATATATATATATATATATATATATATTATTTTTTTACCAGAGCTCATATTAAAATATGTTATTATTGTTTTTACTCTGACAATTTTTACTATTGGAACCCATAATTTATTCACATCTATTTTTGGCCGGCTTAGGAGATTGTTTTTTACTAAATTAGCCGCGTCATTGAATACAAACACTAAGCTAAAAACAAATATTTTGAATGAGTGTTGATAACATTAAGTGCGCTAGAAAAAATCATGATAAAATGGGCAATGAAGGTATAAAGATTGATTTTATAGACAAATGTAGCTACGAGCAACAAAGGTTTACATTTTGAGGACTGTCCACGACCTGAATGAACACCGCAAATAAAAGAAGAAATGACATGATTATTACACCAAATTTCAGTATAAAGTTACGTTGATTATTTTGAAATGATAAAGCCATTAAATCATCGTTTATTCGCATGAGAGATAAATATATTTTAAAACTGCACAGAGAGTTACGCCCAATTATTTAAACACATCATCGCCAGCTATAAAAAAAGACATTCAATAGATTTCTACATTCAGTGTTTGAAAGTTGCGTGTCGCAAATTATTAGTAGACGTTTTTTGTCAAATTCATTACATGATAATGTTATATGATTAAATAATTTGTGCGTGAGCGTGCTCCCTAATATTCATCTAATAGTCTGTTAGTGTGATGTGATCTATCAGGCCATATTTCAGTTCGTACTTGCTATTTCTTTCGGGCAGTACAATAAAATTAAACACATGCTTCCTCAATCTCCGATCGCTAAAAGGTTAGATATTGACTTTTCAATAATAACATTATTCTGCATTTAACAGAAAGCGTGAAATGAGAAAAGACATTTCTAGAATGTAAAAAAGAAAGAAAACTAAAGCAATAAAAGACCGGTAATGAACGATCGACTTTTGTTATTTTTTTTTTCATTTATAATTGGATAGTTATCTTCCTTAAAACAAAATTATCATCGTCATCCCATCTTGTTGGCAATTAGATAGGAGCCTAAAAAATGAAAAATTATAGTTTAAAAATACTATAGTTGTGTCAATTTAATGCACCTTTTATTTATTGTCTTAAAACGAGCAACTATTTTTCCGTTATCACACTTTTCCTTCTTATTTTCAGTCGTTTTGTTTTTGATCAACTCTGTTAATTTGAAATGTAAAATTTTCTAGTTATTTATCCTTAAGCAGTATAGAAATTAAATAATGAGTTTTGGAGAAGACATAAAAACGTATCAGATTGCCTCTGCCTATCCATAAAACGTTTCTTTACTGTTGTACAAGTATCCGCCATTTTCTAAGTATAAATGCGTCGGTTTTTCTTCATTTCACCAAATGTTTATTGCCTTTTTGATTTCTTATTCTCCTATGCATACGTTTCCTCTGTTTGGCATAGCTGATACAATTTAATTCATTTAAATGGCTTCTATCCCTTGGGGTGTAATTTCGTTGAGGTCGAAGCAACAGTGATATCGCACGTAAAAAAGATAAAAAGATTTCGAAAAATATTATGTGTAAGCACAAATGTAAATATGCGATAGAAATAATAAGTTGCTGAATTTTATATTCTAAACTTTGCTTTAGCGTTTTCATATTATCCTATTACTGATTAGCTTCTTCCCACCAAATGTTATTTATCTTAATTTTGATTGATTCATTTATTTATTTATACACATTTTGGTTGAAAAGAAAAGTTCAGTAGGAATAGAGTCAAATGAAAAACAAAAAATGAACAAGAACATTCAGTCGTGATTCAGTATATATATATATATATATATATATATATATATATATATATATATATATATATATATATATATATATATATATATATATATATATATATATATATATATATATATATATATATATATATATATATATATTTCGGATAGAAACTGAGCAGTTGCGAGCTTTCAAGGATCTAAACGAGGAATAGGTGCCTATTCAACCTTCGTGGCCTAGTCGGTTAAAAGCATGTCGGGTACAACGACGATTCTAGGTGCAAAGAGGGACGCAGCTTCGAATACTGCTGGAGGGCGCTTTTTTCTTTAATTCGTTTTCTCGAATGTTGAGACTGGCTGACGAAAATAAATAGGCCCATTTTAAATATAAGTAAACACTGCATCTACTCTAATATGTGCATCTAGTAAAAATATCTTTTAAAACGATATATGCCCGTTAGTAAAATATAACCCATCCTTTCTTTAGTTTTATATATATATATATATATATATATATATATATATATATATATATATATATATATATATATCATTCGGACTATTGTCCTCATCTTTCTCACCATATTTATCACGTTTCTGGCCTTCTTAGGTTGGTTGGAATGTCGAACCGGACCCTTTATTTCGCTCAATGGGGTAAACTGTTCTTGTTACATGTGCCATGTATAATGGGTGTCAGTTATCAGTCACATCCTGTTAATTTCTCTCTGAAAGTTCTCTACTGCCTTAAATGGGTATTGAACTCACACTCTTTGGGTCCTGTCACTGGATCTAACCACCGCCTTTATCCACTGTGACATGTGGGTATGAATTTCTTGGTATTATAAACCTAATGTCTTCAGCCCCATTTTTACCAGTGCTCAATATTGCAATTTTTGAAGTTATCATCCAAGTTTTTACCAGAGCTCATATTGAAACTTCGTTGTTATCATTTATCACAGAAGATAACTGATAACTGACATCCATCAAAACATGGCACGTGGAACTAGAACAGTCTACCCCTGTGAGCGAAATAAAGGGTTCAGTTTGACATTCCAACAACCTGAAGAAGGCCGGAGCGTACAACGGCCGAAACGTTGTGATAATTATGGCGACAAAGATGAGGACAATAGTCCGAATAATATAAATAATGTACATAATACCTCATCGCAGAAATATAGACATATATATATATATATATATATATATATATATATATATATATATATATATATATGCATATATATATATTCAGATATAGATCGATGATTTTAACACGTTTCACATGCAGAAGGTGTTTCAGGCTGGAATCCTGCTGGAACATGGTTTTTCCTTAAATAAGTTTCTTCGAATATTCAAACAAGTAGATGGCAATACATATACGGTTGCAAAACAAATGGTAAGTCTACGCTAATATGAGTATGTACTGAAGAAAGATATGTCGGATTAATAAATAAAATCAATTCTTTTCCTATACTCATATATATATATATATATATATATATATATATATATATATATATATATATATATATATATATTTGAAGAAAAAATATTTTTAATTCGACATATATATATATATATATATATATATATATATATGACGAAAAGAATATTTATTTATTAATCCGATATGTATATATATATATATATATATATATATATATATATATCAGATAAATAAATAAAATATATTTCATTTATATATATATATATATATATATATATATATATATATATATCAGATAAATAAATAAAATATATTTCATTTTATATATATATATATATATATATATATATATATATATATATATATCAGATAAATGAATAAAATATATTTCATTTTATATATATATATATATATATATATATATGTCAGATAAATAAATAAAATATATTTCATTTATATATATATATATATATATATATATATATATATATATGTCAGATAAATAAATAAAATATATTTCATTTTATATATATATATATATGTCAGATAAATAAATAAAATATATTTCATTTTATATATATATATATATATATATATATATATATCAGATAAATAAATAAAATATATTTCATTTATATATATATATATATATATATATATATATATATATATATATATATATATATATATATATATAAAACCCCGATATGAATTTATGATTATACCAGTTGTAAAGAACGTGTAAAATAAGAATTCTTCAAGTTTTTTTTATGCTACTATCTGTTTCAGAGTCAAATCGCACATTCGAGGCCGAGACAATATTTATGAAATAATTTGTATGCGCCAACTCCGACTAAGAATAACTCCAAATTGAAGAGGGTGACGGTCCTAAGCATAGCCGGCGTCGAAAAATTGAAAATATTCTCACGTTTTATTCTATATTTTCCTTTCAGTTTAACTCCGCTGCTTTGATTCTTAACGTTACTAGATTCAGAATAGAAATGCTGTTCTTCATCCTCGTCATTAACAAAGTACTTGATGAACGCTCATCTTGTTATTCCAGTCTCAAAAGATCGGTATATTTTATCATGAAATTGAAAGCAATGATAGAAAGCCTTTAATCTTCAGGATTATAATGTTGTATTTCTATTTAATGCGATTTTTAAAATCTGCCTTTATTTGTATTAGGGGGAAACCTGGGTTTAGTTTAATATTTGGGTAATATTCAATAGTGTCTAGGTTTTTTCCCAGTATCACCTTTCCTAACAGAATTGCGATTCTCCCAAGCCAACGTGCACAACAACTATATCAAGAAATCAAAAGAAAATGGTTGAATTCGTCAGCACAATAAAACCATATTTTTACACTTGGAAAGACTTGACGTAATTTTCACTTGACAATATGAACACAATAGAGTTTTCCAAATTGTACTAGTTACTAAGGATATTTTGTTTGTTGTTAATAGTTACTTTGTTTTCAATAAATCCATTTCCTTTTTTATCATTGAAGAAGTTCTACATTGGACAAAACGCCTCTGCTAATAATACAGTTTTCCTACTGTCATTTATATATATATATATATATATATATATATATATATATATATATATATATATATATATATATATATATATATATATAGTTGTATATTAAGTCAGCATTCCTTCCTTTATGCATGTTTCTTTAAAACGGCAGACAATTTACTACGGTTAACCTTTTATTTAATTTTCTTGTGTTCGAACAAGTGCTTTCTTTTCTGGACAAAGGTTGTGTAAGAACTGTCCAAATGTATCTTTAGTCCTTATCCAGGATGATTCGATTTTTCAGCTTAATTGAGTGTGTGCGTTCTGTGTATTTCTTAGTGTCTGGTAAAGATGTTTTCAATTTCAGAATAGGGTTATATATATATATATATATATATATATATATATATATATATATATATATATATATATATACTTATCGTTTAAAAGGAATTATGATACTTGAATAAAAAGGAATTTTCTAGATTCCCAAGTTATTATTCCCGAATAAAATACATTTTCACCAGCTACTATGATTGTGAATATCTATACATAAACAAACCGTGTAAGGAACATTATTCGTTTCTTACTTATTATCTGTCAATCGCTTTATTCTTTTGCAGATCTGACATATGTGTTATATTAACGACTTCTCTTTTCTTCCTGCATTTCTACTTGCTTGTTAGATTTCGAGATAGCGCGGAATATTTCCTTCCGAACTATTGTCTGTGATTTATTTGTTTATTCAGTTCTCAAAGAAGCAAAAGACAGATACAATGAATTATTAATTTATTATGTATCATTTTTCTCTATTGACTTTTATTTATTCTTCTAGATATGACAGGTAGCCATTTTGGATAGGAGGATTTCTTATTTAATGTCAAAAGTCTTTCTGAATTAAAAAAAAATGTATATATCGGTAAATTGCTGTTTGTATTCGCTGGAATCAGTGGAACGAAATAATTGAGAACAAGATAGAATAAATACCCAACAAAGAAACATCTTCCGAAGAAAAAAAAATGTTTGAAACTTCTTTGTCAGCTGATGAATCGCAGAAGGTATTAAAAAGTGTTAAAAAGACACGATAATATTACTGTCTATCCTACTGGAAGAAGTTTTTTGTTAAGAGATGATCATTGGAGAAAGAAATTATATATATATATATATATATATATATATATATATATATATATATATATATATATATATATATTACTATAAACATTATAGTTACTCGGTACACGTTTTGATTCAGAGTAGAAATCTATGTTTTGTAAACAGTGAAATATATATATACAGGCATAGAATTCGAAAAGACACCAGACAGGTAGATGTTAATTTCCTTGTTTAAAATGACAGGAATATCTCCACAAACACGAACACATTCTAATTATGACATTTATCGTAATAAGAACAGTTCCATTAAAAATTCCCGTAGCTGCTTTAATATTTCCTTTAATCGACTGTGTACGCTGCCATTGCTGATTATGTCACTGCACTCAACATGTATTTTTAACTGATAAGAGTAGTTAAGACGATATATTCTTCATAACAATATGTTCCCGAAGGGATATTCTTTCTTTCTTTGTATGTGCTATAACCTTTCAGGACGTAGGCGATCATGGCTCAACACATCCCTCTATCCTTTACAGCTCTGCCATCTCCCACAGACCACTTTCTATTATCCACTTGGTCAAGCCCGCTGTGTATATCATTCCTTGTTTTTCTTTGTCTCACTTTCCCTCTATTCGACCCGTGAGTATCAGATTCTCCAGGCCCGGCTTCCTCTTTATGTGTCGCAGAAACTTCAGCTGCCTCTTCCTTATGTTAAGTATAAGCCCCCCCCCTGCTTGTTTGCATCCTCTCAAACACTTCATTGTTGTTTACAGACTCGGACCATGATATCCTTTGCATCCTTCTGTAGATCCACATCATGTCTGAGGAAATCGTCCAACATTCGCTGATGTAAAGAAGGGCAGATGCCACGTAACAGATCAGTATTTCTTTATTTGTTACCAAAGAAGTTCCCCTTGTCTCGGAATACTCTGCACAGCTTTGGGAATGTGTCCTTGGCCATCCCAATATGCCTACAGATCTCAGTGTCGCACTTAGCGTTCTCTGTCAAAACGCTTCCCAGATATTTAAACCTCCGCGTTTGTTTGATTCTAGTCAAAATCATAAACCATACTACACCTTCCCAGCAATAAAAATCAACTGTTGAATTAATTCAAATTCTAAAAAAGATAAACCTAATAATGAATCCATAGTCTCACTTGATGTTGAAATTTGTTCACTAATGTTCCAGTTAGAGAATCTATTGATATCAATATAAGAAAACTATCAATAATCTATCTCTACATCCACTTAAAATATAATATATTACGGAAACTACTTTTAACTTGTACTATTGAAGTTATATTCTACAATCACAAAAATAATATATATGTATAACGGAATGGCGTTTCAGTGGGTCAGTTGTGTGCACAACTTTTAGTAATATCTATATGTCTAGTTTTGAAAATAATATATTTAATAAGTTTAAGAAAACCTCCATCTACTTAAGATTTGTGGATGTTATCGTTATCTTAGTCAAGAATATGGTTGAAACATATCAACTCCAAAAACAATTCCAATTTACATACGAACTTAAAGATAGTAATAAAATTACGTAAGGGAGTAATGGAAAGAGAGTTGTGGAGATATTATAGTGGAACTTTCACTTTTCAGTCAGATAATAATATTCGAATGTGTAAATATATGTCATACAACACCTCCTGTCACTAATTTATATTTTACTTCTAAATTATGAATGAATTCATGATTGTCTTAGTGTTGTGGTACGATCCACCTAATTTACATAGTGGAGTACCGACCGATATAAATATGGGTTGGTACCGGAAGACGAGGGAGAAGGAAGAAGAGATCCAATCGAGAGACTCTGCCCGACTGCGATTAAGACAACCCATTCTACAGGAACAGTCTTCCCAAGAATATACCAAAACTAACTGTAAATATTGTGTACCTTTTCCTTGTTTCAATACATTTTGTTTACGTACATTTTGTGTTGTATTATTATTATTATTCCATGCTTATCCAAGCTTCAACACTTAGGATTAACATTTCTCAAATGTTCATATAAACAAATAGTAATTGGTTTATTATGTACCTTTAATTAGCACGTTGATGCAAGTAAAATTATGTCACCATATAGAGTTTGAATTCAAAATGTTTGCATCGTTGGAGTCGGAGTGTTGGAAACGCATAAATAACGGGTGGCAGTAATTCATTCCTGTAAACAAATGAAAAAGGTTTGGAACAAGATAAATGTACAGAAATGAAATTTAAAATTGGACAGATTTTTTTAAAAAAATGTGAGGAAGAAAAAGAGAAAGGGGAAAGAGACAGGAAGGAAGGAAAGGCAACACAGTTTTCTTGTTACTGCTTTCGAAAAGACACGTTTTCCGTTGAGTTTATATGTTATATAACGGTTTAGTCAAATATCTACAGTCATAAATTTAATAATTATTTATTATTTAATTTTTAAATACATAAATAATATACATTCTCTGAAATAAAAGTATTTAAAGAAAGCTAACCGGAACAAAAACATAAAATAAATAAAATGTATATATATATATATATATATATATATATATATATATATATATATATATATATATATTAATCAGGTAATGACAATTTAAAATTAAATGAATATAAGCTGGAGTTTGTACTCAAAGCTTAGTTTGAATTGTCGATTGTATCTTGTGAAGCAGTAGTATGCTAATCAGGAGAATGCAGTAAAAATGATGAAAGATTATAAAACAAGGAGCAATTTAAAACAGAATTCTTTTATTCTATGAAAAATTACTCTTCTGGGAGAAAGGTTTGAAATTATAACGACACTAATTTATGTACAGTTTGTCAAAAATTTGATAAAACGCACATCCTCGCTTATACAACAAAAACCTATCACAATTGCTTCATTGCATTATGAACGTTTTAAATTTTGTGTTATCAGTTTTTACCATATATATATAACACGTTGATCTCCATTCTACCCGCTCCAAACTAAGCGCTCAAGGGTGTTATGTGGTATATTCACTGCTGACAAGTTGCTTTTCAGCTTGTCTTTGTATCTCAGCCATGGGCGTCCTACATTCCTGTAGCCCTGCTCTAACTCACTGTACATTAGGATCTTGAGTATCCTGTCATCAGACATTCTCAAGACATTACCACTCCACCGTAACTGAGACTGTATGTATATATTTGTTCTAATCTAAGCACTCTTTTAAGAATAGTGTTTTTGGTTGTTGGAATTGTATTCCGTCTATACCAATCCTATACATATATATATGTATGTGTGTGTGCGTGTGTATGTGCCCGAGTGTGTGTACAGATTAGAAATTGTACGAAATTCGAAGAAACGAAATAATCTTCAAACACAGCAGTACAAATTTAAATAATTTTATCATTGAGCATTGAGTATAAAAATAGTTTGCTTTCTTTAAGCTGAAAGAAACAAGTTAAAAATTTCTCGCAAAGTCCATATGACATTCTTTTCTTTGTTTTCTTTTTTTTTGCAACATAAAATGAATAAATTTTGTTAGTATTGGACGAAATAAATGTGTGGAATTATCACGGGAAAATCCACAATTTCAGATATATTATGTGTACATGACGTAAACTCAGCAGAACACTGATTATTATTAGCGCAATTACTTTAAATAACTACGCTTGTTTTAAGTTCGCTTGGGTATTTTCGTTATATAAACTGGTTTATGAATATTTACAAAAAAGAAACGTTAGTACTCAATAAATTATTTGAATGGATGAAAATTTGAGAAATCACTATTACTTACATGCCGTTCGAAATTATAATGTAGAGTAGTTTATTAAATTTCGTTACGCTATTTATGATAAAAAATCAGATGACAGGAAGTTAGATTTATTAAATTCAGAGGTTTTATTGATTAATAAATGTATTTCCCAATTTTCAATACTGATTTTTAAGAGGGAAAGTGCTGTTTATTAGTTTCTGGATGTGAGCCTTCATTTTTAGCTTATGACGCAGAAAACTTGCTGCTTGGTCAATAAATGGTTACTTAAGAATTTGAAATTGTAAATGTGATCCTATTTTAGCACAGAATTGAGGTGATGTCTGTGTGATTATAGATTTGTACACAACTGAGTTCTTAGTAATCTTCATTTTTTTTTCTTCAATCTTCATTTTTTTTTACAATTTTTAACTAGGTTCTATATATATGAGTTGAGAAAAAATAAGAATACACATTTCCTAATTTCCCACCTTATCTGGAAAGTGGAAGACTCTGAATTCAGAACTCTGGAGAAGTCATCACGACTACCTTTCGGAATAATTCATGTCAATTCACATTTTTATATTTTCGAACTATATATATAAAGCGATTTAATATTTCATACTTTCGATGAATTTTCATTTTTTTTTCTAAATATTTTCTGGTTTGGATAATTTTCTGAGTTATTTAAAGAAGAAAATAAAAATAGTATGCAATGTCTGTAATGTCGGGATATATTTGCTGCTGAAACTATAATAATGTTTGCGGAAAGTTATTTTTGGAAACTTCTTTATGGAAAAAAGTAATTGTGGGCGTGATGTTCCCATTACAAACATGCGAAACGTCGCTCGAAAACCAATTAAGACATAATCGAGATACATCAAGACAAAATGGCGGTTTTAGATATTCGTCACTCAATCAAAGATTGTCTTCGCAACATTGATGGGATTTTTGAGATGGAATTTAAGCGAATGAAAGTAAAATAGTTTTGTCCACAAAATACCGGCCTTCATTTGCCGTAAAAGATCGTAAAACAACAATCATCCCCAAGTATGTCATGGTTTGAGGAAATAACAAATGTTTTAGCAAAATCTGCGTGAACACCGCATACACTACGCACACACAAACAAAAGCTCACAGACACGCATATATATGTTAAGAACAAATGTAAAAATATTCTCGGACCGATAACTAAAGATACCGGTCAAGCCGGAAACATTTTAACATATAATTTATTTGTTTTTATTCAGTATTTCTTTTGTCCTGCCAGTTTATCCTTTATAAAAACTGCGTCTTTTGAAGCTCTCCTTAGTTATTATTCTTCCAAGCGTTTCTCGTTGATTCTTTCTTCTGCAAGGAAACCTGCAGCCATTCTATACGGAAGATTTTGCCTATTTCCAACCACTATATGTTACCTTTGGCGACCTGCTGCTACTATTATCCTTGATATCCCACCTTTAAAATGTATATAATGAATGAAATAAATAAAGGAATTATGTTGCAGACAACACCCAAACCGCCTCAGTCTTTCTTTCTCCAATATTCGTGGCATTTAGAAGAATTTCTGCACTATAAAATCATTTCCCTTGGACTGTTCAATGCACATCCTACATCAACCGTACAACTAATCTGAAACCTTTTATCTCCTTCACTGAATTGTCTGTTTCTGATTATCTTCCCATCTTTCGAAAGTACACTGGCCTCCACATTCTTGATCTTGGTGCCTATGTGCCCGAGCATCTCACTCTGGCAAAGGAAGTGTTCAATGATTTCCAGATAATTTTTACATGTGCTTCCGACTTTCATTTATAAACTCAATGAGTTATCCTTCTTCCTTCTTCCTTTATCCTTATCCTTCTTTGATTGCTAGAAATAATTTCTGATAGTATAGATAGGACACTCTCTCTACACTCGATGGCAAATACCTTTGGGTTCCTGGGACTAGAACGCCCATCATGTCAAATGACTTCATCACTCTAATACAAATAAGCCCGATGGAATCCAGACTTTGAAATTCTCAGTTGCTCAAACTCTTAATGATATAATAGTATTTCCAACGTTTCTGCAATAGTAATTCTAATGGACAAAATCCTCTTGATTTCTTCCTTATTCCTTCACGGAACCCTGTCGTACTCTGCAACTCTGTCCTCTTGACAATTCTGACTAGAGTTTATATATATATATATATATATATATATATATATATGTTGAAACTTGACTAATGCATGGAATAATAATGCAACACAAAATGTACTTAGAACAAAATGTATTGAAACAAGAAAGTGTACACAATATTTACATATAGTCTTTTGTATAGTCCCGGTAAGACCGTTCCTGGAGAATGTGTTGACTGAGTCACAGTCGGGCAGAGTCTCTGGTTGAATCTCTTGATTCCTCCCTCTCTTCCCGGTACCAACCATATTTATATGCTCGGTACTCCACTATGCAAATTAGGTGGATCCTACCACAACAATATATATAAGTGATGAAAAAAGGAATGAAAATTACAAACACAGCACTAGCCTGTCTACATATATATGGAATATTAAACAAGAAAATGGTACTGATCCTTTCTTAAAATGGAAAATACTAAAAAAATATGCCGTAAGTATAAAGCAAGCGCCAGGTATTGCTTATTATGTATGGAGGAAAAATTAGAAGTAGCCACCTCCAATGAAACTAATAATTTATTAAATCAAAGATCTGTGATTTTAAATAAGTGTAGGCAAAGGAAATCATGGTTATTGTGAAAGAAGCTCGGTTTCATTTGTTGTTGTTTTTTTGTTTATTTCTCTGTCTTTTTCTCTCACGATTTTTTATGCTAATTAGTTTTTAGTGGTTTTATCAATAAATACTATTTCATGTCATTTCCTTTTTACACAACTCACCCTTAATATCCGTTTAGGTGAAACCTAGTTAGGCTGTTTCTGGTTCTTTAGGATTTATTTCATTTATCCCAGCTATATTTTACGTATTGAGTACTCTACGTTTTAGCTTTATTACTCGCTTGTTTTTTTTTTCTTCTTTGGACTAAAACCTTAAGGCACTGGACGATTTATTTCGCTTTGTTCGGATGTTTCTAGTTATTTCTTTTTTTTTTTTTCAGTTAGATTGATATTTTTAATCATTCCGCTGAGAAATTTGCAACAGGATTCCTCCTACGTGAAAGCTGGCATCGACGCCTTCGCGCCATCGCCGAAATAGCAAGCGAAGCCACAAACTTCTTCTTAGCTCTCTCCTGTTCACTTCATCAGGCGATAACTGAGCGACATTTTCGAGTTTAACAAGCACCTTCTTGCGTCGATCGTAATGAATGTAAACGTATCCCCCAAAAGGCAAAGTCACTATTCGCTGATTGAATGAGATACCGTATAGATATTCACGAATTTTGTTCGAGAGAATACGGGCCGGTATGCACGAGTGTGCAGAGCAATAAAATACCCTCGGTTCCACCTCTCTTCAAGCAATTTGAAGTGTTGTCTACTGCAAAGGAAGCAGAGTCATTTGCCTGGCAATTCTCTTTAAATTCTATTCCCATTCATCTGCATTTATCTCTGCTTCATCTTCCCTGTAGAACAGAGTCGGTACTGAATGATATCCACATAACGCAGTTTATGTTTTCTATCGTAATTTCTGAAATACATCACCACAGTTAATACTATTTATGTTATTTCAAATCGTACTAACGTTTGTTTAACAAGTCAAATTCATGTGAAAAATGATTAACCAATTAAAATTAAACAACATAAAAGTAAAACAACCATAATTTATTTCTTCTTTTTCTCTATATCTTATTCTCTGATGAAGATTTAATATAAGTGAACATTTTAAATTAATAAACGTTTCCTATTTGTTATTTATCATATCATTTTTTCGGATTCAGATCCATATTTGATCAGTATGTTTTCCCAACGGACACATACGCGCGTATATATATATATATATATATATATATATATATATATATATAAAAAAAAATCTTGAACTATATTGTAAATCCCACGTGAGTGTGTATATATATATGTAGAAACTAGGCTATTAGATTATAACGTTTACTCTCTTAAAACCATGCATAATTTGATTGGAAATATTCCAAGCCACTTCTTTATTTTTTTTCTGCTACATTGTTTCGTAATGATATATGTTTAAATTTACTAATAACATTCCTGAGAGAAACATTAAAAAATTAAACTGTTTCTTTCCTTGGCGCATACTGCCGTAGAAAAATATGTGGCTTGAAGTGCCTAAATATTGTAGTTTTATAATATAATATCGCCAAACGGACAAACAATACAGTGTGTGTGTGTGTGTGTGTGTTTGTGTGTGTTTGTGTGTGTGTGTGTGAATGAATAGACTGAGACAAGAGGGAAATGCTATAGACGCGTTTAGTCTAAGACCGTCTGATGCATTCGGGTTTTTTTTCCAGTTATAGTGAGTGACAAAAACTGTAAGTAAAACGCGTTGTGATGTCTGACTATAAGAGGGTAACATAAGTCAAATTAACTATTCACATACGATGACCAGAAGCTAAAAAGCGTCTCTCTTCCTCTTTCTTTTTTCTTTTAAATTAGTATCTGTCGCAGATTCAAGACCCAAGGCTATCGGTGCCCGGCAATAAGAAAGACGGCTTTTTGCGCATTTATTTTTTTATAAACACGCCAGTGACCTAGAGAACTCAATCGGTTGAGAGAGTCTTGCATTATTAGCATTAAAAGTAATAGTCACTGTTTACAAATTCGCGCTTTCTGACCACAGTGCTCGAACGCATTGATTTCTTTTCGGGAGTTAATATCGTCATATATATATATATATATATATATATATATATATATATATATATATATATATATATATATATATATATATATTTTTGATAGTCAAATTGTCATCTTAATTGCACAATGATTGATGGCGCATATTTTTCTAACAAGATTTCTCGAATATTCAACCCAGTAGATGTAAATAAATAAGTATGCTCTTTAGTAAATAAATAAAAAGACAAAACCTGCTTAAATATGAGTATCCATTTAAAATAAAGTTTAAAAATAAAAAAAATATATATATATATATATATATATATATATATATATATATATATATATATATATATATATGTGTGTGTGTGTGTGTGTGTGTGTGTGTGCGTATATATATATATATATTTAGTCAGCGATAATTCTTTCATGCTCATTTCTATGAATAAGACAGACAAGGTGCTTTGATTTAGTTTTTTTTATACAATTTCTCAAATGATCTTTTTCTTTTTTCTATTCAGTCGATAAATTATATAAAAACTTTTAAAAATTCTTTTCATCCGAACGCTTTCGGCTATACATTTAACCATTTTCAATGTTGAATTATTTTAACTGTTAAGTAACAAATGCTGCATGTATGTATTTAAAAAAAAATTAAATTTAACAAAACACGGTCAAAAAATTGTGTCTATGTTCAAATATAATGGCATCATCTGCAAAAAAGGCTAAAAATAATGGTAGCCTTATTAATAATAACAACAATACAACAACACTCAATTATGTCAGCTATGAACGTGGACACAAAATCTTCACTTTGTTTTGAAAATGAAAACATTATATAAATACATACATGCAACAAATTAATTCTTATTAAACAGTTAAAATAATTCAGTCTTGAAAATGGCTAAATGTATAGCTGAAATCGCTCGGAAAAAAAATATTCGGACAATTTCTATATAATTTATCATCTGAAAAGAAAAAAATTAGATCACATGAGAAATTTCGTAAAAAATAAATCAAAACACCTTGTCTGCCTTATTCAATGAAATGTATATATATATATATATATATATATATATATATATATATATATATATATGTATGTATGTATGTATGTATGTACAAAGTTAAATAAATGATTCATAGAATATCATTATTTTTTTTCTTAGCTGATTTGAGTAAATGGTTTAGCTAACATAAATATAAGTGCAACGACTAGACTGTGTAGTGATACTATTAGACTGTACGAAAGTTTTTTGTTTTTTTTATGAATTTAGACAGATATTAACACTAGAGATAAATCATTTCCGTGCAAAGTAGCATTTGTAGAAGCAGTAGTTCAATGCAAGATGCAAGTTAATCGGTAATAGGGTCTCGGTCGACATTATCGGGCGGATATGTTGATTGATTCAGAAGAATTTCACAGGTTTTCAGACGAAAAGCCGCGCCTACTAATCAATACTAATTTCTCTGCACTTACAGATATAAGCGTATATGAGAAAGCGGGGACAAAAATGCACATATGTGAATATTCTGCAAGTAATCGAATGGAAGTAAAACAAAGCTAATACTTTTCTCTATAGAATTCAAGTCTATGTATTTATACATATTTAGACTGCGAATGAAATCGAAAGAACATAATGACATTTTTAGCTATCCTTCTCCATATAAATACGTATATATACTCTCACAAACACATACAGAGACAAACGCATACACAAGAGAAACTATAAGGGATGGCGACTCAGAATGAAAAATCGGGAAGCCAAGATCGAATTCCGTTCGCGTTGGTTACATTCACTTATGCGCAAATCTTCGTAAAGTGATGAATTCATGAGGTCTCCTCTAGTCCCATTTGAAGGTCAGCAGTATAAGAGATGGAAAACTATGAAGTTAAAAACTGACGGCGGACGTTTGGAGGCCTGCTTTTACACCATGTGCCCAGTTTTCTGTATGTGGTTCTTCCAGAAGGTGTGGTTGGTTCTGTAGAAGCCTTCAAGGCTATTATCAAATTGCATTGTTTGGTTTCACTGTTCGGTTCTAAGAACAGAGCTAATACAACCTCATATGTCAGAAATTTAATTTCTGTATCTATCTTTCTATCTCTCTTACTTTCCTTCCTCCTCTCCTTTTCCCCCTGTGTGCAGTGTAAGAACTGCTGCTGCTGTGTCACGTGGCGGAATCGTGTCTAACGATTGGTCGTACGTGATTTTCCCGCTTGTTTTCGACTAGAGTAGAGGAGTCTAGTCAGTAGTAGCAGAAAATGGCGCCGCAGTGTGGAGACGCTAAGTCGTCTTGTCTTGCGACGAAAAGGAAACCTCTTGAAGATAATCTGTTGTTGCTCTGACAAGGAAAACAGTCATAAAAGACCAGTCAAGAATATTTGTCTAAGAGAATTGAAAATAAAGAACAAGTGTGTTCGCCGTGTGGAAAAAGCTTATTCTCTAGACAAGTGAAGTCAAGTGTGTTCAAGTAATCAAGCGGATTATTTTTCAGCAACCAAAGAACAAGTCAGTAAAGACTTATCTAAAAAATCAGTTAAAGTAAATTATTGTAAAGAGAATTTACAATAGAACATTCTCAAGGAAGTCTTCTTTCGACAATCGGGTCGAAGAGAGAAAAAAGTCAAAATTAAGCGATTGAAAAGCTACCTTCCTTCGAGGAGTTATTTTGTCCTATTGGTGGACAAAATTCTGACGTGAAAAAAAAAAGGATGTGAAAAAAAGATCTTCTAAGTCGTCTCTAGAAGTTGAATTTGTGTCGCAGAGAAAGTTTGAAAAAACAAGTCTTCATTTATGTTTAACATAAAGCTTGCTTATCTTCCAGGGAGAGCAACTCAAAAAATATCTAAAATCCTTTCTGCCCAGCCACTTAAAAAAAATACTAAAGCTATTTTTTTAACAGTAATTCTAATTTTTCCTCTCTTTCTGCTATTTCTCTACCTCTTTCACTCTCTCTCTCTGAACTGATTCTGGAGTCCTTTTTAAAGGCTCGCCAAAGGGACGTTTTTGGCAGTTATTTACAAGTTGTACCCGTGAACTTTAACATCAGACTATTTTCCCCCCTCATTTTATTTTTTTCTTTTCCCTCAATAAATTTTATAGCTATTTCAAGTGGTTTTTTCTTCTTCTTTATCTCGCTTGTTATGGTTGTATATTCATGGTTTCAGGTCTCTGTTAACCGTGTTACACTCTGATTCCGTCATTGGACGTAATGACAAAGTTTCCCAACCTTTTTTGCGCCAAGTTTGGCTGTTACTAAGCTAAATTTCGACACATACGCCCCAAATCCGGACAATGACAAAGTTAATGAATTCTGCATGTCGTGTAACATTACCTAAGCTCAACATCCATTTATAGAACCTCAGTATATACTAAATTATTATTTGCCTGTGCGCTTCTTATAATTCCATAGCGTTCACATACATATACACGCACACACGTTCGAATTATTCCACGGGGTACAATTTCTTCAATTTTCTAATTTTCTTTCTCGAGTATCTAGGCCAGCAGACGAAATATATAATGTTTTAAATAAAAAGGAGCGTCTACTCATATACAGATATCACTAAAATTATCGTTTGAATACTCACACACACACAGATATATATATATATATATATATATATATATATATATATATATATATATATATGTGTGTGTGTGTGTTATTAAGGTTTATTTGATTTGCATAATAACTTAAGAAAAACTGTATACACACACAAACACACACACACATATATATATATATGTATATATATATGTGTGTGTGTGTGTGTGTGTGTGTGTGTGTGTGTATGTGTGTGTGTGCCTGTGTATTATTATGGTTTATTTGATTTGCATAACTTCAGAAAAACTATACACAAATATATATATATATATATATAAGGTAGGATGTGTGTGTGTGTGTGTGTGTGTGTGTGTGTGTGTGTGTGTGTGTGTGTGTGTGTAACGAATGCACGGCCGCAATATTCGACGGATTTGTACCAAAATTTGCATTCACATGCTCGAAGTTAGCGGTAAGGCCAAGACCGACTTAGCATTTCTCATCTCCCATCGATAGTGGAAATAATCGATTTCTTCATGCTTCTACGGCAGTTTTCATGTAGTTTGCGGCAATTTTGTACTGGCCAGAATGAGAGCCAACAGCTGACTGACACGAATGTTAACTAGCATGCTAGCATGCAAAAAAAATTGATAGCTGCATTCGTCACAAGTGGAAAAAATTTAAATCTGCATGGCAATTTATTCCAATTGGCTCATTCGCTTGCTTAAACTCGACGTTGATTCTGATTCCGCTGAACTGGGTTCGGTGTGAAAATGTATTTGTTGTTAACATTCTTTTTTCATTCGGTTTTTCCAGTTACGAGTCCTTTTTTAAAGCTGATCGGTTTGTGTTCATTTTGTTTATTTCTTTTTTCGTAATACATTTAATGTTTAGTATAGAGCTTAGAAAAATTCGCAGTGTGAGATAGGCACTTGCTTCCTCGAGATGAACGTAAACTAAAGGAAGTTATACCACATTTGACCAACGCCCAGATCTTTGCAAAAAAGATCTTTGACGGAAGAAGAACAAAAGGTGTAGAATAATTTGTGAATTGGAATCTCTAACAAAAATCTTAGGGCCACCTCTTCTCACTAAAGCAAATATATTTATGGAATGGGCTGGAATTTATTTATGGAATTATCGACAAAACCATTATGGGACACTTCAAACTCGATGAAGGAGTTGAACTGAACAGTGCTAACTATTACGATTATATGAACAAGATTTCTTTGCATGGTACAAGTGCCAGACTCACAGTTTCAAAGTGAAGTTTATATTTATGCAGGACAATTGCTCTTCCTCATGTATCTAACTTGCCCAAGAATTCTTTGAGCATAAAAGATTTACAGGAGAGAATGTAATGTAATTTCCACAATCAAGAACTGATCGTAATCCGTTTGAAAACCTATGATCAATTTTGAAGATTAAATTATATGAAGGTGGTAAACAACATAAAAGCAAAGCAGACTTATGGGAAGCAATTAAAACTAACATGTCGGAAATTGAACATGCTGAAGTAAAAAAAAATTATTAAAAATCAACGGATGATAGATTCTTGGCTGTTATTGCGAAGAAAGTTCAGCGTATTAAA
>CAHIKZ030005461.1:737500-752500 GCA_903632075.3 Acanthosepion pharaonis | reverse complement strand
GTTCGTGCGTATATTTAGTCGGACTAAAATATACGAATTTAGGTCGATGGTATCCTGAAGGCCGAAACGTGTCACACGATTACCTTTGTCACATTTTACAAGTATATATATATATATATATATATATATATATATATATATATATATATATATATATATATATATTATCAGTATTAGTAGTAATCTTATAAGTATAACAAAATATACTCGTTCGAAAACCTTCCGTTTCTTGATTTACAAATAATCAAACCAATATCAAGAACATGTACGTTAGCCAAAAATAATCATCTATCATGCAAGTCCAAACCCAAAGAAAAAAAACGATACGAGTACGCAAATTACTACTAACTCACTAACTAACTAACTATATATATATATATATATATATATATATATATATATATAGCTAGTTAGTAGTAATTTGCGTACTCGTATCGGTTTTTTTTCTATATATTGAACGACTTTGGCATTATCCTTGTTCCAAAAATTACATAGACACTTCAGTATAGAAGGAAGGGATTGTCGGCATTTCAGGTTTTCTGGAGCATATTGGCGTCATGAGACAGCCCCTGAGAGAAGCAATAGAAGAGAAAAGCGATCTAGTCGTAATGTGGCTGGACCTTGCTAATGCATAAGGATCCGTTCCACACAAATTACTCAAGGAAGCTCTCAGAAGATGCCCCTATTTGTGTAAGGAATATCTTATGAGATAACTACAATGATTTTAACATAAATATAACCACTGATTTTAAAGAAATGCCAGAAATGGGAATTATAACTGGACGTAAAATCTCGGTGGTATTATTTACTTTAACCATGAATATTTTAGCAAAATCAGCAGAACTTGAGTGGGGAGGTCCGGTGATGTGAAACGGAGTAATACCAAATCCATGCATGAATGGATGATCTGATAGTTAACACCTGTATTGTCCTGGGATGTCAATAGATATTGGAAGGTATAGAAATGATTATGACAGGCATTCAAAAGAACCTAAATTTACAGACAGTTGTGGAATTATTTCGCAGTGAAGGCTTGTATTTGTACTAAATCGGTCCTAAATAGTTCGACCTACAAAACGTTAGGAACTTGATATAATAGGTATTACGCAGAGTAATCTTGTTGTGGTCGCTGACTACTTTCGTATTCGACTAACTGTCGACTACTGTCGTACGACATCGACTAGTATTTAGTCACACCCCACGAGGG
This sequence comes from Acanthosepion pharaonis, assembly GCA_903632075.3. Lineage (NCBI taxonomy): Eukaryota > Metazoa > Mollusca > Cephalopoda > Sepiida > Sepiidae > Acanthosepion > Acanthosepion pharaonis. The sequence continues at coordinate 751,293 of CAHIKZ030005461.1, read as the reverse complement.
TATCATGTGGCACAAGGCCGGTTTAATGTGGGATCTCCGAGCCCGTAAGCTCGGTCAAAAATATACTCTTTGAACCCGTATAAACGGGTTCAGTGTCGGTTTACCTCCCCGAACGAGACTCAGACCTTCGGCGTAGCCTCGTTCGGGTTCCTCCCCGCCCGAAAGCAGAGAGTTCAACAGTTCAGCCGGTCGTCCGACATCGACTGACCCTCGTTTCTCTTACTACTCCTACTTATATTAGATGGGAGAGTCTATTAACTACATAATAATTGTGTTTGACCATAATACAGAAGCAGGAATAGATCTTCGAACCGGGAGAAAGTTGAATGCCTCTTACGAGTTCAGTACAGTAGAGCAAAGGTTGAGGCAGAAAGCCCTAGCAGTGAGTAGATGGGGGCTAGGTGACTGTTGCAATCCATAATCGAGAAAAAAAAAGGTAAGATGAGAAACACCCTTCAATCTGAAGGAAGAGGAGGTGTGAGGGAATTTTGATCCAGTAAATTAGTGACCTTGTATCAACAGCGGACCTGGACGAAATGACAGATCTCTTTTGTACGAATCCCAGTAATACAAGCATCCTTGTACTGCCAGTTTATGATACATTGTCTAACCAGGCAAGCCTTCATACATGGGGAAATAGTGAGTCTCCACTTTGCCCTCTTAGGTAGAAGAGATGAAACCTCCAACTCGTAATGAACATTTTCCGCAAGGCTGTAAGCGAGGGTTGTACCGGTGTTGCCATGATAAAATTTCAGGAGTTATTGTAATAATAGTTGCAAGTAGTCTAAATCAAAGTAGATATGACCCCAATAAGAAGATGATAAATTTGGCCAAAGCCGGGGAAAAGATAAAGACATCGCAGAAGAAGAAAACATCCCTCCTCAGCTCTGCTGCGGACTGGCAAATGAGAGTAGATATAGCCAGGCTGCTTAAATTCCCAGTGGAAATAATACAGACTAAGCTTCGTCCAGACATGATTATTTATTCTGAAAAGACCCAGCACGTCATCATGTTAGAATTAACAGTCCCTTGGGAAGAAAATATGGACGAAGTCCACGAAAATATTTACACATTGTAGAGGAATGCGAAATACGTGGTTGGCGAGCTCAGTGTTAGCCGATTAAAATCGGTTGCAGACGCTTTGCTGGGCGGTCACTATGTAAGATATTGCCAAAATTAGGTATAACAGATTTGAAAAGGAACTAAAAGTCTATTCACCCAATAACAATAGCAGCAAAAGACAACTCTAGATGGCTACAGCTGAAAAGATCAAGGGATTAGCAGTCAGAAAGGAAATGAAATGAAGTTGTGCTTGATATATTTTTTATTTTTATTGTTTTTTTTTTTCTTATGATTATGTATTTTTTGAATGTGAGTATATATTGGGTATGAACTATAACTAAACTCGACTATGGAGTTTCGACTAGGGGGCAAAATAAGGGTACCCCGAACCATTGTTACCTACGCGTGATCTCTGGCTAAGACCTACTATCTTTTGCACTCCGAGCAGTGTTACATTTTTCTTTGTTTTTATTAGATACATATATTAGTATGTGTGTCTGTGTCTCTGTGTATAACTCATGCAGGGTAGGGTTGATGTGTGTGTGTGTGTGTGTGTGTGTGTAACTCAAACGTATTTTTCCTTCCGACGGATGATTAACATGACTGGTAATTGGATAAATTTAAGCAGAATGTGATTCGTGAGTGCGTTTTTGTGTGTGTACATGTATGTGTACATGTATGTGTATATGTCTCAGTAAGGGAAACAAAACGTTACTTAACACTTCAAAGCGAGCACGGCGCCATGTTTCTTACCAGATAGAAAGTTTGTTTGGTTCCGTTTTTATGGAAGAGCCTACATTGCTGGTGAACCAGAAGTTTTCCCGTATTCGACTAAAAGTTGCCAAAAGGCGTCGCAGTGTGTCGTCGGGAGTATGTAAAAATTGTAGCTAACGGAAGTTACACAAGTCGATACCAGATTAGTATCAAGCTGGGTCAACGTAGGGAGGGGAATGATATTGAAAGACACGAAACCCCTAATGTGACCTCGGCTAGAAACATCATTAATGATATCTACCAAAGCATCCAATAGATGTATTTTACGAATATATATATATATATATATATATATATATATATATATATATATATATATATATGTGTGTGTGTGTGTGTGTGTGTGTGTGTGTACTGTGTGTGTGTTTTAGTGGTATCAGTTGGAGGCTCCAACACCAAGATTTGTTCGCAGAGGGAATTTGAAAATTGTATCTGCGAAGCTGAAAATATTCAGTTGAACACGTATCTGAAGGCCATAATTCAAAACCTCCGGTTGTCCACTGTACGAAAAAGATAATAATGCGTCAGTAATTACTATGCAACATGTCAAGTATAAAGTGAGCCACTAATATTATTATATGGGCTGAGTTTCTTATTGTTAGCACTTTATAATTGAAAGTAGAATTTTAAATCTTTAGATCTTATATGAATAATAGTTATTGAACATTCAATTTTCTATTCACAAGATAGAAATCAGATGCTAACTATAAAGTTATTTAACGTCTGATTTCTATTTTTTCCAGATCATTATTCCAGAGTAACGCATAAATCTCTCTCTTCTATGTTTTAATCTGGCTGCATCAAGAGTAATACGCAAATATTTTTGTGTATGTCAGACTCAGTTAATTAACCATCGTGATTTTTCTTTTTTTCTTTACTGGGACAAAAAACAGCATTTTTTTTAAACGACGCCAAAACAAAACTGTGATGTTTTAGTCATCTTAGAGAACCATTTATGTCTTCCACTAACATGGATAATTCTAACCGAATGGCGTATTCTTGGTTCCGCTTTTTGCGCTGTCATAAAGTGGAAAGATTATATTGAATCAATTGCTAAGAATATTGATTCACTGTGTTGTTCTATACAATATTTCTCGCCAAAATCCATCATGCAAAAAGCATGTGTCTTCTCAACAGACTAATTCAGCCTTCACTGTAAAAGGATCCTGAGAAGTCCTAACAGGATACATAATTAACGGCCACAATCTTAACATAATATACACAGAAAACCTATTATTGATAGCAAGAAATTAAACTAGAGGAAGGTATTAAAGGAAACCGAGATGAAAGTACTAAGAATCAAATGAATGAAGGCAACATCTACGAATTGGAGACATCAAAATCAATTAAGTATATAAATCTAATTATCTAGAACGTGGTTTAAAGAAGACAGAAAAGGCGCCCGCGAAATCTGAAGGCTCACTGGATCAGCGAAAGATGATTTCCAAAATCTAAGCATTGTTTTTAGAAACAGAAAAGAACATTGCGATAAACAAGGACAAGCATACTGAACGGTTATACAATGTAGGTCCTCCTACATGGCAGTGAATGTTAGACCATCTCATAAGATGAAGAAGAAGCAAGAGAAGTTTTGCAAAGGGATGCTGAGAATGTCATATCAGGTGAGCAACGGAGAAATTTTAGAGACAACGGAAACAAAATTAACACTTAGCACCCGAAAAGACATAACGAAGAAAATAGCTTGGTGAGTTGGTTAGGATATATTCAGGGGAAGATGGACAGAGGAAAACTGAGAAGAGCCTACCTCACGTGATTGTGCAAATGAATGGAAGAACTGTGTGAGGTGAGATGGCAAAAACGTATATCTTATTAAGAGATAAAAGAAGAAGAATCTATCAAGAGCTTTAAGTATCCACGTAGTGAAGGAACACGCTGCATAAAAAAAAAATTGTTTTCAATAATAGTACAATCTAATTTACAATAATTAAATAAGTATTTAAAAAAATAATTGTTTAATTAAGTAGATAACTGGTCACTTTAAATATTTGTTTTGTTTACATTAGAGGCGGAGAGCGAATGTGTGTTAGTATACATACATGCATACATTAATATATATATATATATATATATATATATATATATATATATATATATATATATGAAGAAAAATATACAGAAAAAGCAAACAAAAATCTTAATATGCAATTATGCTGTATTAATGTTAATATAATGTCAACGTCGGACGTTTCGGATTATTTTAGACAATCATCAGGACATATTCATAAAAATAAAATTAACATTTCTTTTTATGAATATGTCCTGATGATGGTCTAAAATAGACCGAAACGTCTGACGTTGATATTATATTAACATTAATACATTATTGCATAAGATTTTTTTTTTTTATATTTTTCTTCATACTGTCGGATCTATATGCATATATTTACTTATATATATATATATATATATATATATATATATATATATATATATATATATATATATATACACGTATATATGTATATTTATATATTTGTGTGTGTGTGTATGTATGTGTGTGTAAGATATTATATCAATACATGTAAATAAATGCCACACAAATGTAATCATGTTCGATGCGTATTAATATATCTTATCAGGGGTTAGTAAAAACTGGTAATTAGACAATTTATTGAGATTTAAAAAACAAGATGCATCCTCTTTTGATGAGAAAAGGGAAGAAATAGAAAAAGTAAGAAAGAAAGACAAAAGATACCTGTTTTCAGGAGAAAAAGCAAGAAAAAGAATAATGAAGAAAAGAGATGAGATGGTTGTAGGTTTTGTTTTGTTGTTACTCAGTTCAACCAATCGGAATGGCCTACGCTAAGTTTAAATTAAGGGGATAAACGAAAGCTAAGAAGCTATCTTACATAAGGAGTCATGACATGCAGATTTCGAATAGTAGACTTTATCCAGACGTCGTATACGGTCAAATGTAAATGGTTACAATGTTGTACACTAAACGATGACATTTCATAGGAAAGATGAAAGGTAATTGAACATGATACTCGACAAACTACATTCTCTGTGAGTTAAAAAATAACTTTTATAGTTGAAAATAAACAGGCCATTTAAGAAACAAATGAATCCTTTAAACATATAGATCTAACAAAAGTATTTAGACAAATGAATCTAACAAAATAAAACAAAAATAACTGTTATCTAAAAGATCTTTATATAGAGTGTTAATAGCAACAACCAATGAAAATGTTAAAATGTTAGCCGAACGCCATACATCTGTACTACATGTTACCAACACTACTAAAAGATTAATGTAAAATTAAACTACATCGAAATAGATGTTACTGGCAGAAGGGTAGGACTTATATGGTGCAAGAATATTAAACTAAAATCTAAGAAGAAGCACTTATCAAATTTCAAAGTTCAGCAACATTGTGGTGTCAAATGTATGGTATGCTTACAATTAAACCGTTAATTCAAATATTTGATTTAATAAAGCATCCCTATCCAAGAAACTGATAATCTGCATTTTTACCTGTAAACATAGAAAACAAGTTTTGTATAATGATATAATTATGAAAGATGCTAAGAAAATTCCATTAATTAAAATGTATAACAAAGTGCGTTCGATAACTTGGACCGATTTTAAATGTGAATTAAAACGTCTAATGATATATGTTTCTTTTGCTTTTAGATTCGGTGAACAGTTGGGTGATATTATTTTTCACGCATAATTGACATCACTTAAATAACATGATCCAATAGAGAAAAAGATAAATTTTCACCAATAATACTGATTTATTTACTGCAGACTTTGATCTGTCTTAATGAAACAGTCTTATATTTAACCCGTTTTAATGAAACAACCTTTACATAAATTAATCCCAAAAATAAGATAGAAAATAATTACATTGTATTAAAAAAATATTAGACAATATATTACGCCACTTAGCATCATTCATAATATACATTGACTTACTTTTTCGCCTGATATGTATTTATGAGCATTCTTAAATATTTGAAAAGTAAATAACATTTTTATTTTTGTTATTGAATACTTTTTGCGGAATAAAATCCTTGATAAAGTTCACCAGAGGACGAAACAAGTTAAATTTTCGTTTTGTCTTTTTGTATTTTTTCACCAATGATGAAATAATGGATTTTAAAGAATGTACAGAGATGCCTAGAAGATTTTATTATTATTATTTTAATGCCAAACAATAATACAAAAAAACACCAAAATCATTTAACATGTGACAACATTATTCTATCAATAATCATTTGTGTAATCTTTATTCTTGATCATTGCCTCTAATCGTTTTTGATATTCCCTTACAAGATCACTATACACACTAATAGGTATTTTCCTACATTCTTCCTTGGCGATAGTTTCTAGTTCCTTCAAAAAGAAGAAATTATTTCTCTTTCTTCTTCAATTATTACCATGAATCTTCAATGGGTTTTAGGTTAAGTCTTTGTGTGGGCTACGCCAATATCTTGATTTTGTTGTCATCTATTTTGTAACAATTCCTGGCACATTTCGGGTCATTGTCACGTTGAATAGTAAGTCCAATTACGCCTGAAAGACAGCTTTCGTGCACTTTGTTTTATATCATTTTAAAAATAGCTAAAATACAGCTCTTTATCCATGATACCCTGTACACTCACTAGTTTTCCTGGTTCAGAAGCAGCAAAACATTTCCAGGACAGAATACTTCCACAACAGTGCTTAATTGTCGGGAGAGTATTTTGTGGTTTCGCTTTCCTCCATAATATAATGGGAGTTTATGTAACCAAATAATTCTAGTTTGGTTTCATCAGACCATAAACAGAGTATCCATTATTTACTAGAGAGTTTCTAGCATATGCATTTTAGGTGACTAGCTTAAAACAATGTGGTCTTCTTTGGGCGATAATTTCGAAGTGCTTCTCGATGAAAGCATCTAGTGATTGCCTTCGTCGATACATTCAATCCTAATGTCCTTACATTCCTGACAATATGTAGTTAAGTAAGGACTCTTCGTGACATCTCTAACAATTTTCCTTTCCATTCTCTGAGAAATTAACCGTTTTCCGCGAGTTCTTAATTTACTCTTAACACAATGAGAGTCGTTGTACTTATTGATGACGCTACGAATTATCGATTTAGGATTATTTAAACGCTTTGTATGTGTATATTCTTCAGCTTGTTTGTACGCATCTTTATTTGGAGAATCTAGTCATGTCCAGCTGTATTCGGCATGGTCACAGAAGAATAAGTTATCGCGGTACGTAGCACTTATATATTATTTCATTACCTCGTAGAATGTTTTAGATTGAAATATTATTTCATAATTTCTATATTAGAGGGCGAATATTTTGGGACAACACCAATTTTTAGAAAAAAATCAATAGCTATGCATGTAAAATATCTACACTACTAAAACTTTAATGAATTATTCAAAACTAAAAGCGGAATCGACTATTTATTGTAACTTCAATAAGTACTTTCAAGTAATCACATTCCCTTAGTAAATATGCAAATATTCAGTGAGGGCGAATAATTCTGTCCACAAATATTTGTATGAACACACACATACATACATACATATATATATATATATATATATATATATATATATATATATATATATATATATATATATATATTCCTTCCAGTCTTGACACATTCGTCCCTTCAGCACCATCAGTAAGATTTTTCAGGCTTTAATCAACAACATCGTCGAGACCTAGATAGAAACAACGTCTCTTGCAACGACCAATATCGCTTTCGATCACGCTGATCTACTGCTGATGTCCTAACTACCATTACACAGAGAATTAGTCAGGCCCTTTACGACCGCAATGACCATAGTATTACACATTCCGACAGTCTTCGACAAGGCGTGGCACAAAGATTTGCTTCACAATTTCTCCAGTTATGGAAACACTGGAAGTGATTTCTCTATTAAAATCCTTCCCGACAGGTAGATCCCTGAATGTAGTTATTAACAGCCAGTCCTCCGAGGGCCTGGTTGTAACGCAGGATTCTCCTCAGGGGTCACTTCTCGAAACAACCCTCTTCTGATGTTTAAATATGAATATACTACGTTCATTTGAAATCTATGCTGATGATAGGATGTTATACGGGCGCACCGCTGTCCTCTCTTCTGATCTAACACTAACTATGCTTTAGGGAAAAACTGATTAATTACATAAAATACGTTTAAACCCAATCTGGTTATATTCCATCACCGTCGTTCGGACCCCAGTCTAACGCTAGTCACGATGAACGATGTCTCCTCGAGGAGGCCTAAGCCATTGCGAGGATATTGGGCCTCGAACTCAAACCCGACTTCAAGTGGAACTTCTATATACGATCCTTTTTTAAAGATGCAGATAAAATCATAGGTTCCCTGTAACGCTAATGTATGTACCTAACTCCTGAGGCTATTCCCTACCTTTATAAGAAACAGAACAGGCTAAAAATGGAGTATTGTTGTCATATTTGGCAAAGGCATCCCAGATCACACTTTGGAAAAGCGTCTCAAAATACTTGCTGCAGAATTTCCACCCTCCAAATGCTATCTTACAGGAGGGATATGGAAAGTGCTCAGACCTACTACATTTCCTGGTTTGGAAAGGGAGCCGCCAAGCCACTCATATTGTAGCAAACCGCACACACTCCCTTCGTGTCCCATCGGCGAGATGTTCCATTTAAACCACTGCCATGTAGTACCTACTCCTAAGAGGATGTTTCCCCGTACAATTGAATATCTATCTGTTCAATTCTAAAGCCAACCGTTATATTCCCCTCCTATCCATATAACTACTCTCTAACTCAACCCTCTATATCGAGAGAGCTTCGGGCCTTGTACAGAGTGAAATACGTATATGAGAAAAATATAGTTTTAAGGTACGCTATATTTGTGGGTAAAATTACTCAATATCAGGGATACAGCGTATGTAAGAATAAAACTGGACACCTGAGATCAACATCTAGATGAATGTGCCCTTCTTTTTCATGAAATTTTCACACACACACACACACACACACACACACACACACACACACACACATATATATATATATATATATATATATATATATATATATTACATGAATCATTCATACAAAAAACAGATATAGAAGTTAATGATTTAAAATAATTCTCCTATTACCATATTAGTACAATCTTATTATATTAGTACAATATCTTATTTTTGTATGAACGATTCATGTAATGTAAATTGAACTGCACCACATACTTGATCCACGTAATGTAAATTGAACTGCACCACATACTTGATATATATATATATATATATATATATATATATATATATATATATATATATAATTGAATATTTAGTTTTCGTTTAGTGAAATAAATTGCAAGAAGTAGCAGTTGTCAGTGATTAAATTTTGAATTGTATAATTATTTTGTGTATTTATTAATCATTTATAAACATGGCATATCTCTTAATAATAAAATATTCTTTTCTGATCTCTGAAGAACGAAATAGCGCAAACATTATATCGTCTTTCAAAAGTATCTTGAAATTATATTTTTGATAACAAAAATATTATTATTATTATTATTAATAATAATTTTACCTATTTTGATTTCTGGTGTGTACACATTTCTTTCCCGGTCCCGCATAATGACCTAAGTTTAGAAATGGTATCATGACATATTCCACTGACAAATTAAAAGAAAAAAAAAGAACACAGACATTTTACATAACCTGTATTCTTGAGAACTTTTTTTGTATTTCTTTAAGGCATGGCCTACCAGCAATCCCTTCAATGAGTCTATTGGAATATTTTCCAACCTATCCTAGGGCTACAACTACAACAGGGATTGGTGATGTGTGCCACACTTTTGAGATTTCGCTTTGAATGAAGAGCTTTTTTTTTTTTGCTTTACTTTGCTGTCTCTATTAATAACGTCTGGGCGGTTAGCTTTGTTGTGCTTGGTTTATTGGGTAGTCCCATAAAACTGTAACAGGTCCTATCTCTGTAACCGGGCCTGTGTGGTGTCCATACCAATTTCTTTCAGTTTCCTTCCCTTAGAAGTTGCAGATTTTATTATTATAATAATATTATTAATATTATTATTATTAATCATAAGGAAAATAAAATTATCATATATGCTGTCATATTAAATAAATATATTTCCTACTTTAGTTAGCGTATTTCTAACTTGTATAAATGTGCCTATTTTAGTCACTCTGCAATATCGCAACTTATCTTACTGATAGTTGCATAAAGCATATTTTATATAATGATTTCATCTGATCTGTTAATTCTGTTGGAATATAAGTACAGATTAGACAATTAGTATTTAGGATTTTTTTCTAGGAATTCATCTCTTCTTGTGGTGACGTAACTGTATCTGAAGAATGGCAATCGTCTTTGTTATATATCAAATGAATGTGATAGGTCGAGAAGTGTTTCACAATTTTATTATCTATTCTGTTAGGGGATGTTTCTTCTGTCTTGTGTTATCAAATCTAGCATACTTCCTACATAAAAGTAAGTTAGTTGGTTGTCGTGAAAAGCGTTTTTTCTTGGGAATAGAAAAAAAAATTACCTTATTTTCTTCTTTTCCCTTCACATTCATTGGAACGTTTTCTTTTAAAGTATTTTTCTCATTTTCCATTACATAACAAATCTACTCATTTCTTTTTATCGCTTTCTTTCATCTATACAAGCTTTTCTTGCCACGTAAAAGTACAAAAATAAATAAAATGACTAATGCTTTCGTCTTGAAAAATAAACTCAAAACCAGGAGTAACAAACAAAAAGCATATAAGCAAAATCTATATATTTTTTACAAAATAAAAAAAGTGAAAATATATCCCAACATTTTGTTTCTTTAAATAAAAAATTGAAAAAAGTAAAGAAAAAAGATCAATTTCGGTAACAAACTTACTAATGAGGGGGGAGACAATTTGTTTTGAAAATGTAAACATTATCTCGGAGGGAATGCATCAATAAAATGTAGAATTTATTTTGAAAGAAGCCAGAGGGAAAAATATAGCAAACATTCTGATCACAAAAAAATGCGAAAAACAGAAGAAAAAATTGTTTTTTGTTTGCTTTTCCATTTCCTTTTAGAGACATGTGTTAATTTTATGGTACCTATGAAATTCGCCCATTGTTTTACAAGGAAAATATAAGAGCCAATGGTAAAAAAAAAACACATGAATAAATGTAAGAAGATGAATAGCAACTAAAGGAAAAAGCCAACGATACATTTTATAAAGATTCGATATTTCAGAGAGGGTATGTTATATATTTAATGTGATCACTTTCAAAGCTTACGCGCTACAAAATAAGAAACACTCTCACTTACATACACGAAACACGTATATATATATATATATATATATATATATATATATATATATATATATATATATATCGTGTTTTCAAAAATATTTACACAATTTGGGGGTGGATTAAAACAAAAGTCCATGCAAACAGATATCCGCATATCCTTCGTTTTTGATTTTACATTAGATGGTGCAATGTAGTTGGTGTACATTTGTGGCTAGTCTGTATTCAACGGTTAATGAGTGTAGTAGAGAGTTGACTGTGAATCAAACTCGTTTAACTATGGCAGTATATTCACAGCGAGAGTAGGGAGAAATGATTTTTGCATACGGCCGGGCAAATAGTAGTGGATGCGAAGCTGCACGGCTGTATCAGTTTGCGATTCCAGATCGAAGGCAGTCAATTCATTCACATTTTGCTGTTGTTCCTCGTCACGTTACTGAGACAGGTTCCGTTTCGCGACAAACTATGGACTGAAGAAAGACCGGTGCCCTCTAGTAAGGCTGACCACGAAGAAAAACATCTACACCCTTTGGGAGACGGTACAGGTATCAGCACACGTCAAGTGCCCCTAACATGTCGTATACCTCATAGTACCGCATTCAAGAGCAGTTCTCGTGTCCGTATCGTTTCCAACGTATGCATATTTCACCGTCTGATCAGTCACCACAAGAGAAATTTTGCCGATGTTTTGTTGCTCAAACTGCCGATATGTTGTTTGCCTCTTCACACCAACAGGCAACAATTGGAATCGATGGAATGACACATTTGCACAATTAACTTTTGTAGGCAGATCAGAAGCCCCATGATATGAAACATGCTAGATACCAGCATCAGTTTACGATTGATATATGGGTTGGACATTTAGGTAAATGTCTGATCGGTCCATATATTCTCCAAGCACATCTTACATGATTGGTCTACAAGGATTTTATTCCGAACTGATACTAAGACGCCTGAGGTCTATCCATGATGACACGAAGCACATTTTAGTCACATTGTTTGTGATGTACTGGCTTAGATCTACCATGAAAGAAACAACTGTAGCCACTATCGCACAATATTTTTAAACACTTTTTTGTTTATCGAATAATTATTTGCTAGAAGAATGCTGGTTAATACGGCGCTCTACGGATGATAGGATATTATTTAATAACCGACGTTGGGTGCTTGGTATTAGGATTTAAGTAAATGGGCTTAGGGTTGTTTTTCAAGAAAGGTTGAAAATTTTTAAGGACACGGTTTAAAGATATATCTAACAAATCTATGATTGATATTAGAGTTAATATTAAACCTGAGGTGTAAATATTTAAACAGTCTATGAATTAGTTTTCTCAGCTTGTCTACCTTACTTCCAGTGAAATTATTTACTGTCATTAGGCCATCATCCATATATACCCCTATATCAGTTAAGTTAATTTCCTTATATGCTGTAAGATTATACAAAATAAATAATTCGACCACATCTGATGATCAGCAGAGTCTAGTGATCCCTTAGATATGTTAAAGTCTTCATCTGAATTTTTATCCACTGATGTTTATTTCATCTTAAGAAATATATATAATTATATAATTCTGCAAAGTCAAAGGCCTTTTTTAAATAGTTTCTTGGATATGGATTGTCATAAGTCCACAATGTCGAATTGTATGAATAGATGTCAACAATATATATATATATATATATATATATATATATATATATATATATATATATATATTGTAACAAAATTAATTTTAAATAACTTGTGTGTGTCACGTATGTTGAACTGTTCTTGCATAAATGAGTATTCCTTTATGTCTATAGTATGGCATAAAATACATTATTTGTAAGTTTGACGCGAAAAGGAAAAAAAACGGAATATAACAGGGAGCAATGATTATTTCTTTAATCCTTTGTGAAAAAATATAATCGTGAATTGTCACTATTTAGAGAACGACACGCTATTTCCATACTTGCAAAATAAAAATTGTAGAAAATGTAAAAATAATTATTTCTGAAAAAATATATTAAATCGTACGATCCATATGTGTGTATACAAATATACATATATGTCTCTGCGCTTGCATCCATGTATAGGTATGTGCTTTTGTGCATACCAACTTCTCCATGCACTCACGACTACCAATGTATTTATATGTGTTAATTTGTGTGGGGGGGGGAACATGCACTTGAGGAAGCTTTTATACACTTTCGAATATATACATACACACAAACATAGACACACAGACACAAACACACACACAAACACACACACACACACATTTATATATACATATATATATATATATATATATATATATATATATATATATTGTTTTAAACACATAAGTATAAAGTATACATAAGTATGCATGCACAAATACATTCTTATTTTTTCTTTCCTCATATGGTATCTATATGATGAAATTTCCGTTTTGTATATTTGGTATTTTGTATTCTATTTTATTAGAGCCTAATTTTCCTGAGGACAGATTTTGCTGCCTTTTTGATTTAACGTTTATTTGTTTCACCTCGGAAGTTATTACAGACAGAAAATACAGTTTACACATATTTGTCAAATTTTATTTTGCTTCCTATTTCTAATTGAAGATGTTCCCTGCTTTACTTAAAGCATGCAAAACAGAAATTTTGGAGTCCGTATTTTAAAACCCCCACCTTCTGAACATAATATGG
>CAHIKZ030005461.1:657500-732500 GCA_903632075.3 Acanthosepion pharaonis | reverse complement strand
TAATGTTTTTACCTCACGCTCATATGACCTCCTGATCCAGTTTTCCTCTCTAATGTTCCATCAAACTTAAAAGTATTCACTTTTTTCCTCATGGTTCTTGAATGAACTTTGAATATGGAAACCAGAGTATGCATGTTGGTGCCATTAGTGAAGGCCTGAATGATCCTTTTCTTCTCACCACTGCTCATTTAAGAAGACAGAATGCGCCTGATACAAAACGAATTTATTCTTTTTTCGTTCTAGCTGAATAAGTCAAAGAGAGTTTGGTGTCTACTTGTATTTCTGAGATGAGGTATTATGTACATTATTTACATCATTCGGACTATTGTCCTCATCTTTGTTGCAATATTTATCACAACGTTTCGGCCGTTGTACGCTCCGGCCTTCTTCAGATGGTTGGAATGTCGAACTGAACCCCTTATTCCGCTCGCTGTTTTAGACGATTCTATTTCCACATGCCATTCCTAATGGATGTCAGTTATCAGTTATCTCCTCTTAATTCACCTCTTCAAGTCCTCTACTGCCTTAACAAGGTATTGAACTCACAACTCTTTGTCACTGGATCTAACCAACGACTTTAAATATTGTGCCATGTGATTCTTACGATAAATGGTGTTAAAATGGCTAAACCTCTTATCTAATAACCTGTAAAAAGGAAACCAATTATTTTAGTGTTTTTTTTTGTTTTTTTGTTTTTTAGATATTTAATATTTTGTGGGATAGAAAATTATGCCAAGCTATTACACGATTTGAACTCATTTGCTGTTAAACCCCGTATGTAATTTGGGGTAGGTTCCTGACACTAAAACAAGGTAAAAATCTCCATAAAAAACCATCGTTGTACTACAACAAAACAATTTATTATAAATGTTCAAAATGTCCTGCGTTTGCTTCTACATATGCATACAACCATCGAATCATTGACTGTCGGACCCTTTCAGATATCCCACACGGTGTCGAATGGTTTCGCAGGTCTCTATGGCGCGTTGATGAAGCGGATCTGCATTTTTAATATCTGCTGCATAAACCAATTGTTTTAGGCGGCACCCACATACAAATATCAAGAGGACTGAGCTGGAAAAAATGCACAGGCCATGGGAACGGTCCTCCCCTACATATCAGTCTTTCAAGCTACATGTCAGCCAGTGTATCACGAACAGTGTGACTAAAATGTGTTTGAGCCCTTTAATGAATGAAACGCATGCGTTACGTATCGGCATTTGTATATCTCTAGCAGGTTTGAAACTTTGTTTGAAATTAAAAAAAAATCTCTGAAGACAGCTCCTGTAAGACGTCCTGGGATTACATATGGGCCTATCAGTCACTCACTCACAATTCCATCCCACAAATTAATCGAAAACAGATGCTGGTGACTAGCCTGTATTGTACCACGGGGATTCCGATCGACCCACAAAGGTTTGTTGTGCAAATTTCTTATTCAATCTCTTCCAAATATTTCCTCATCCGTAAACACATCTGAGTAGACAAACAATGGATCGGTTGTTTGTGCAATAAACCATCAGCAAAGTTGTCCCGTGGTTAGTGATCAGAGGGCGAAAGGCTCTGCACACATTAAAAATTATATGGATATAGGAGCTGCTCTTAAATTATCCTCCATGCGGTTTTATGAGATATACAACATGTTAAGGCCACTTGACGTGTGCTGATACCTGGATTGTAGAATGTTTTCTTGGTGGTCAGGCGTATATAGTTTGTGGCGCCACTGATCCAGTCTCAAGAACACGACGATTAACCTCAGCAAAGGTTGGATGACACGGGTGCCTTCGGTCTCGAAACGCATTCTGCTATAGGCGTGCAGTCTTGCGTTTATTACCATTGACGGGGTCGTATGTAAAACTCATATCTGCCTGCTCAATAAACCAATATCCTGCCATTATTAAACGGAACACTACTACACATATTAAACGTTGAAGGCAGACTTTAAGTCGCTTCGTGAGAAATCAGTTACGATAGAGATTGGTAGCCTCAAACCGACAGATGTTTTTTTGTTTTTTTTTAAATCAGGAATGAATATCATTTTCTGTTTCAAAAAGACAGTTATACGTTCTTGGAAAATTATTGACTCGGGACATCTTTTTTTGTTTTTTCTTATAATCCCACTTATGATAATTAGAGCGCATTGTTTCCCAGGACTTAAGTCGCAGGCATTCTAAAATAGAATATTTCGTTTGAATATTTAATTCAAGTTTTCATTTAAATAAGGTTAGTGAAAGACATTGAATAAACATTTAGATATCTTCACTAGCCTCTTCATTTCATCCTAACCGCAAGAAAACGGATGTACAAAATTTGGAAAAAAAGAAACTTACTATCCAGGTAAAAGTGAGGTTTATTAAAAGTGTTTGAAAGTAACATGTGAGAGGGGAATTATTTGGGAGTTATCTGTAGTTAACACAAGTGAAGAATAAATTATTGTGATTAAAGTTTAACGTTTAGATGACGGTGATATCTGGTTAGTTTTATTGAGGTATAACAGGAAACTAAACTATTATTTCACCATTATATATATGGTTGTTTGTTTGTTTGTTTGTCTTTAGCGGCATATCAAAATCTATGGCTATTTATGTGATACAAGTCTTACTAATTAACTCATAGTTGGGGTAGAAGGGATGAAGCCATACATTTCCCTACGGTATTTGTGCGACATTGAACATAACAAACCCGACTGGATTTGGAACACGGTTCTCTCGTTTAAAAATTCTGAAAGATTATCCATCCCAGCACAGGCAGATCTAACTTTACAGCATCTGGCACGTCCGTGTGTGTGTGTGTGTGTGTGTGTGTGTGTGTGTGTGTGTGTGTGTGTGTGTGTGTGTGTGTGTGTGTGTGTGTGTGTGTGTGTGTGTGTGTGTGTGTGTGTGTGTGTTGCGCATTCGCTGTTATACCTCTAGACAGCAGACAAGGAAATCCTGATTGGCTAATTCATACCATGATGAAAGAAAGTTATACCTCCTGATTATTAATACATTTTCATTTGTAAAATCACATCGTGGAGGGAATTATACAGAGACAGGTCAGTGTACCTTACAGAACGGATCTGATATAGCAGTTCCCGAAATTCGTAATGAATCAGGGTTGCATCATATATATATATATATATATATATATATATATATATATATATATATATTATAAGGAAGCCTGGCCGCCTATTAGGTTTCTTGTGTATAGCCTTACCACCAGACTCTTACGTATAAGGTTATTTGATATTCCTATAGGATATCAATGGTTCACGACAAGTTTAGTACCGTTAGAGAATGGGCAAACACGAATGAGATATGAGAGGCATAACAAAATATGTTTATGTTAACAACAAATGACAGGATGAAAAAAGGAAAGAATGCAGTGTCGAGTTCCTGGTTTCTGGATAGTGGTCCAGCAAATCTGTGCCACGTTATCCTGGTGTTGATGGTTGCACATTGTTGCGCGCCAAAAATAGTAATTGTTAGCGCCAAATATTCTTGAAGAGGAAGTAGCCAAAAACTCGGAAAACATTAATTATAAGAATCTCTTTTTTTCAATAAACGGTACAAGGGAAGCAATTTTCTCTATGAATGTTTTCTTTTGGTAAAAGAAGAAGAATCAAAGGAGTCTTAGAAACAGAATTAACCCTGTCGATTATGAGACTCAGACACGAGTTCGACCAAGACAGAATCACCGTTTTTATAAGTTCCAGTCAACGCTCGTTACATAGAATGACGTATATAGACCAAAAGTAGAGATCCAGGAGATAGAAATACCACTTGTGAAGACTTATGGGTTCGTGACTTAATTGTTGCTAGTACAGGAGGTAAGGTCTATTCAATATTAAGGGTACGTGACGAGTGCTTGTTGCTAGTACAGGAGGTAAGGTCTATTCAATATTAAAATTTACGTGACGAGTGCTTGTTGCTAGTACAGGAGGTAAGGTCTATTCAATATTAAGGGTACGTGACGAGTGCTTGTTGCTAGTACAGGACGTAAGGTCTATTCAATATTAAGGGTACGTGACGAGTTCTTGTTGCTAGTACAGGAGGTAAGATCTATTCAATATTAAGGGTACGTGACTAGTGCTTGTTGCTAGTAAAGGAGGTAAGGTCTATTCAATATTAAAGGGTACGTGATGAGTGCTTGTTGCTAGTACAGGAGGTAAGGTCTATTCAATATTAAGGGTACGTGACGAGTGCTTGTTGCTAGTACAGGAGGTAAGGTCTATTCAATATTAAGGGTACGTGACGAGTGCTTGTTGCTAGTACAGGAGGTAAGGTCTATTCAATATTATGGGTACGTGACGAGTGCTTGTTGCTAGTACAGGAGGTAAGGTCTATTCGATATTAAGGGTACGTGACGAGTGCTTGTTGCTAGTACAGGAGGTAATGTCTATTTGATATTAAGGGTACGTGAGGAATGCTTGTTGCTTGTACAGGAGGTAAGGTCTATTCGGTATTAAGGGTACGTGACGAGTGCTTGTTGCTAGTACAGAAGGTAAGGTCTATTTGATATTAAGGGTACGTAACGAGTGCTTGTTGCTAGTACAGGAGGTAAGGTCTATTTGATATTAAGGGTACGTGAGGAATGCTTGTTGCTAGTACAGGAGGTAAGGTCTATTCGGTATTAAGGGTACGTGACGAGTGCTTGTTGCTAGTACAGAAGGTAAGGTCTATTTGATATTAAGGGTACGTGACGAGTGCTTGTTGCTAGTACTGGATGTCAAGTTTATTCGAAATTAAGGGTACGTGACGAGTGCTTGTTGCTAGTACAGGAGGTAAGGTCTATTTGATATTAAGGGTACGTGACGAATGCTTGTTGCTAGTATAGGAGGTAACGTTAATTCGATATTAAGGGTACGTGACGAGTGCTTGTTGCTAGTACAGGAGGTAAGGTCTATTTGATATTAAGGGTACTTGACGAATACTTGTTGCTAGTACAGCAGGTAAAGTCTATTTGATATTAAGGGTACGTGACGAGTGCTTGTTGCTAGTACAGGAGGTAATGTCTATCTGATATTAAGGGTACATGACGAGTGCTTGTTGCTAGTACAGGAAGTAAGGTCTATTTGATATTAAGGGTACGTGACGAATGCTTGTTGCTAGTACAGGAGGTAAGGTCTATTTGATATTAAGGGTACGTGACGAATGCTTGTTGCTAGTACAGGAGGTAAAGTCTATTTGATATTAAGGGTACATGACGAGTGCGTGTTGCTAGTACAGGAGGTAAGGTCTATTTGATATTAAGGGTACTTGACGAATACTAGTTGCTTGTACAGGAGGTAAGGTCTATTTGATATTAAGGGTACGTAACGAGTGCTTGTTGCTAGTACAGGAGGAAGGGTCTATTTGATATTAAGGGTATGTAACGAGTGCTTGTTGCTAGTACAGGAGGTAAGGTCTATTTGATATTAAGGGTACGTGAGGAATGCTTGTTGCTTGTACAGGAGGTAAGGTCTATTCAATATTAAGGGTACGTGACGAGTGCTTGTTGCTAGTACAGGAGGTAAGGTCTATTCAATATTAAGGGTACGTGACGAGTGCTTGTTGCTAGTACAGGACGTAAGGTCTATTCAATATTAAGGGTACGTGACGAGTGCTTGTTGCTAGTACAGGAGGTAAGATCTATTCAATATTAAGGGTACGTGACTAGTGCTTGTTGCTAGTAAAGGAGGTAAGGTCTATTCAATATTAAGGGTACGTGATGAGTGCTTGTTGCTAGTACAGGAGGTAAGGTCTATTCAATATTAAGGGTACGTGACGAGTGCTTGTTGCTAGTACAGGAGGTAAGGTCTATTCAATATTAAGGGTACGTGACGAGTGCTTGTTGCTAGTACAGGAGGTAAGGTCTATTCAATATTATGGGTACGTGACGAGTGCTTGTTGCTAGTACAGGAGGTAAGGTCTATTCGATATTAAGGGTACGTGACGAGTGCTTGTTGCTAGTACAGGAGGTAATGTCTATTTGATATTAAGGGTACGTGAGGATTGCTTGTTGCTTGTACAGGAGGTAAGGTCTATTCGTTATTAAGGGTACGTGACGAGTGCTTGTTGCTAGTACAGAAGGTAAGGTCTATTTGATATTAAGGGTACGTAACGAGTGCTTGTTGCTAGTACAGGAGGTAAGGTCTATTTGATATTAAGGGTACGTGAGGAATGCTTGTTGCTAGTACAGGAGGTAAGGTCTATTCGGTATTAAGGGTACGTGACGAGTGCTTGTTGCTAGTACAGAAGGTAAGGTCTATTTGATATTAAGGGTACGTGACGAGTGCTTGTTGCTAGTACTGGATGTAAAGTTTATTCGAAATTAAGGGTACGTGACGAGTGCTTGTTGCTAGTACAGGAGGTAAGGTCTATTTGATATTAAGGGTACGTGACGAATGCTTGTTGCTAGTATAGGAGGTAACGTTAATTCGATATTAAGGGTACGTGACGAGTGCTTGTTGCTAGTACAGGAGGTAAGGTCTATTTGATATTAAGGAATTACTTGACGAATACTTGTTGCTAGTACAGGAGGTAAAGTCTATTTGATATTAAGGCTACGTGACGAGTGCTTGTTGCTAGTACAGGAGGTAATGTCTATCTGATATTAAGGGTACATGACGAGTGCTTGTTGCTAGTACAGGAAGTAAGGTCTATTTGATATTAAGGGTACGTGACGAATGCTTGTTGCTAGTACAGGAGGTAAGGTCTATTTGATATTAAGGGTACGTGACGAATGCTTGTTGCTAGTACAGGAGGTAAAGTCTATTTGATATTAAGGGTACATGACGAGTGCGTGTTGCTAGTACAGGAGGTAAGGTCTATTTGATATTAAGGGTACTTGACGAATACTAGTTGCTTGTACAGGAGGTAAGGTCTATTTGATATTAAGGGTACGTAACGAGTGCTTGTTGCTAGTACAGGAGGAAGGGTCTATTTGATATTAAGGGTATGTAACGAGTGCTTGTTGCTAGTACAGGAGGTAAGGTCTATTTGATATTAAGGGTACGTGAGGAATGCTTGTTGCTTGTACAGGAGGTAAGGTCTATTCGGTATTAAGGGTACGTGACGAGTGCTTGTTGCTAGTACAGAAGGTAAGGTCTATTTGATATTAAGGGTACGTGACGAGTGCTTGTTGCTAGTACAGGATGTAAAGTTTATTCGATATTAAGGGTACGTGACGAGTGCTTGTTGCTAGTACAGGAGGTAAGGTCTATTTGATATTAAGGGTACGTGACGAATGCTTGTTGCTAGTATAGTAGGTAAAGTTTATTCGATATTAAGGGTACGTGACGAGTGCTTGTTGCTAGTACAGGAGGTAAGGTCTATTTGATATTAAGGGTACGTGACGAATGCTTGTTGCTAGTACAGGAGTTAAAGTCTATTTGATATTAAGGGTACGTGACGAGTGCTTGTTGCTAGTACAGGAGGTAATGTCTATCTTATATTAAGGGTACATGACGAGTGCTTGTTGCTAGTACAGGAGGTAAGGTCTATTTGATATTAAGGGTACGTGACGAATGCTTGTTGCTAGTACAGGAGGTAAGGTCTATTTGATATTAATGGTACGTGACGAATGCTTGTTGCTAGTACAGGAGGTAAAGTCTATTTGATATTAAGGGTACATGACGAGTGCTTGTTGCTAGTACAGGAGGTAAGGTCTATTTGATATTAAGGGTACTTGACGAATACTTGCTGCTTGTACAGGAGGTAAGGTCTATTTGATATTAAGGGTACGTGACGAATGCTTGTTGCTAGTACAGGAGGTAAGGTCTATTTGATATTAAGGGTACGTGACGAATGCTTGTTGCTAGTACAGGAGGTAAAGTCTATTTGATATTAAGCGTACGTGACGAATGCTTGTTGCTTTGAACAGGAGGTAAGGTCGGATAGTTGGGCTAAGATCGAATCAATGATGAAGAAAGGTAGCTTCAGGCAAAAATATTGATAATAAAATCTACTAACGAAGTCTAGTGCTTGAAGTGGATGGTGAAGAAGGAGAGACGGAAAACGCGTCTTCACAACTCTATGCCCGCAGGTCGTGCACGTGGATACTTTTTGGTGGGGATAAGTTACGTGACTTTTGACTGGCGGCAAATGCCATAGTTGTTTGAATAGTTGTTCATTCCAAAACGGTCACGTACCTTAATGTCGAAAGTGTTAGGTCGTTACTCAAGGGGTAGCAACGACAATGAAGGAACGAGAGTGAGAGGATAGGTGCGAGGCAACAGTTGAAGGAATGAGGGGGTGTGCCAATAATATATATATATATATTTCATTCAATAGGAATTAAGATTACATGTAGAGAATGATCATTATCACCTTGTAAATTGGATAATATGCAAGGATTTTCAAACAAGTCAAAGATGATAAATGGAAAAATTAAAAAAATAAAAATATTCTAGCCTGATATTTTCAGTGGATACATGGGAATGTTTTTTATGAATGTGAACTTTTCTTTGAATATTTTCAGTGTAAGTTTTCTAATGATGTTTCCGCTATTCCAACAAAAATTTCGCTTTTAGATGGAACGGAGCCCATTTTAATTTGAACTCAATTTAATTTAAAGGATTATATTGAAGTTTTCGGCTCTTGTTTTGAAACATGAGACCTCTTATGTAGCGATTTGGAATCATATTTTAAATAAATAATTATATATATATATATATATATATATATATATATATATATATATATATATATATATATAATATGTGTGTGTGTGTATATATATATATATTTATATAATGTGTGTATATATATATATGTGTGTGTGTGTGTAATTTCTATATATATTATTTATTATATATGCGCGGTAATTATTGGAAAGCGCTCAATATCAGTGATAGAGCTGATACTTTGTGTGTATGCGTAAGTGTGTTCGTGTAGTCTGTATTTTATTCATTTCAACCGAAAAAGCTTGTCTGATTAATTCTTTATTTTATTTTTCTAGTGTTCAAGTACGGTGTAAATCTGTGGATAAGCTTTAGGATGTTCATATTTTTCGGTTTTTCTCAAATATTTTCAGTCATTTTCAAGAACCACGTAATGTCCGCCTGTTCGACAAGATACCGTTGACGTCATTTGCAAAGGTTAAAGCAACCGAGATTGCACGGGAATTTGTGTTCTCCGTATGATTACAATTTTATATGCATATTAAATATTTTGTACACACTTCAAGATTAGGTGCCCTGCGGCGAAAGATATTTTATTAATACTTTCTTTTCTTTTGCATCATCATAGCATACAGAATCGTTCTAACTCTTGTTTATCTATCTATCTATCTATCTATCTATCTATCTATCTATATATATATATATATATATATATATATATATATATATATATACACATATATGTGTGTATGTATATATATACATATAAACATATATGTCTGTGTATATATATATATATATATATATGATAGATAGATATAGATATAGATATTTACATACACACATGCACTCACACATACACACACAGACATATATATATATATAAAATGTATATATATATATATATAATATATATATATATATATATATATATATATATATATATATATATATATGAAAAGTGTATATAAATTATAAACAAATATATATATGTATGATTATTTATATATTATATGCGCGGTACTTATTAGAAAGCGCTCAATATCAGAGATAGAGCTAACATATTTGGTTGGATAGATGTGAGTTTGTGGCCCTGGGTTTCACGCTTAAGCGATCGTCAGACAAACTGATTAATGTTTTAAAAAATTTGGGTTTATGTAGATTGCGTGTATTGGTGTTATTGCGTGTATTGGTGTTAATAACACCAATACACGCAATCTATAAAACCCAAATTTTTATATATAGGATATGTTACCCCCAATTCAAGATGCGGACTACCTTCAAATAAAAATAATGCCTACTAGACTCATACACCCATTCACATATAAATTATCATTACGAAACGTTGGCTTCACTTGATCTAATCTGATCACAGGAGTTAATGCGGAAGACATCACGTGTTCGTTCCGGCAGAATAATCAATCAATCAAATGTGTGTTTTTTTGTTTGTTTTTTTTTGTTTTTTGAAACCATTATGGCTCTGAAACAATTACTAGCAGAAGAAGAAATTCGACTTCAAAAGTTCATGGATGACAAGCTCATGATAAATTGGTAGCTGCAGACGGTGAGACACCAGATATGACTCATTTGCAAAAACTTATGTACATTAATTAGCTGATTTCTCCTGTCCCTTTCGTCTTAAATATATCTTACGACTGTTATTTTTCAAGACATCTTTCCTCATTATAAAATTCTTCGGAAAAGATCCTATTACTATTATAGTGATTCATCTGATCCCTCTCTGTCTCTGTAAAACTTCCATTCTTTCATAGATCTAATTAAACAGCGATCCTTGTGCTATCATTTAACTTTGTTCGCTCAGAGTCCCAGAATTTCCATTTTGTCCCTTAAAATTTTCTCTT
This sequence comes from Acanthosepion pharaonis, assembly GCA_903632075.3. Classification (NCBI taxonomy): domain Eukaryota; kingdom Metazoa; phylum Mollusca; class Cephalopoda; order Sepiida; family Sepiidae; genus Acanthosepion; species Acanthosepion pharaonis. The sequence continues at coordinate 722,054 of CAHIKZ030005461.1, read as the reverse complement.
TGTGTATATGTTTTGTGTTTTGATATTGTGAATATTCGTCAGTGTAACCACATCTCTGTTGTTACAAGTTTTTCATACTCCATGACGAATTTTCTATAAAGGAGATTCAATTGGAATGAGCGTTAAAATATCATATCAACCATCATAAAAAAACTGATGTTCATAATTCTTCCACATTTGAACGTATGTCACCGAACTAACCCCTACCTTCTCATTTTCTCGCATAGACAGACTAAACTTAAATTTAAATAACAAGAAGCCAATTAAAAAAAAAAAAAAAACAAAACATTTCACTCCAAGTTAGACAGTAATACCACAAGTACGCGGGGTGGTAATGCGCAATTAGTGTATAAAATAAAGACTGAGAATAAGGAGGATTGAGAAATGTACAAAAATGTCAGAAATGCGAGAAAAAAAAACCGTTAGACTAGAAGTGGGAGTTGAATTTAGCTATCCCAACAGTAAAATGGATATCGTTACTAATTTTATAGAACGCTTATATTCATGTATTTGGGACGCCAGTGTAAAACGCCCTTCAGACCATTTGCAAGGAAATCTTTGTAGAAAAGATAGACGGAAGGCACGTTATATCGATTGATGGTGACTGAAGTGGATATAACTGGTCAGGATCGATTGCATTGAAAACACTTCCTTAGATTTTATAATGAATATCCATATGTACAGCAGGAGCATCAGATATGTCAACAGTATTCAATGCACAGATGAATGGTAGATTTATAAATTCGCAAGAAAACATGTTCTGGGATATTGAAAAAAGTCTGACAGAATTAATCTAGTTAAGTCGTAAGGGGACATTTAAATATGTCTTATATATATGGTGCGATGGGTAAATCATCGCCTTTTAAATCTTTATTTCTTACATGCGCTTTATTTGTTTTGATCTTGTCGACTGCACACTATACAAGAATCAGTAGGACATCGTCCTTGAGAAAAAGAGCAGCATGACAATTCACTCCGCCAGAAATATGGAAACGGCATGCAGTGCTACTTGGCATTCACGTCAGAAGCTCCAGTACGCATATTTCAGAGTTTTTGACTGTCAATATTTGGAGAGTGCAGAGGATTTGGTAGAAGGAGTCTAATGGTGATTACTAAAGTGTTTGTTTACCCCAAACTGCAATTACCTTGATTATTATGTGTGTGCCTCAGGTGAGCGAGAGACCAACAAAACTCCTTTTTAAAACCAAAAATTAACTGAAGGGCAGGATTATGTCAATATTCACCAATTTAAACAAGGAGACTGACTAGAAGAGATGCAGGAGATTCCGAAGTCGTCTTTCCACCGTGCTTGAAGCCAAAGGCAATTTTATTGAATATATTTACTCTTTAGTATTTCAATATATTTTGTGCAATATTTGTAAAGATATCTGTTAAAATGAGATGTCGGTGTTTTTTTTCATTTTTGTGTAATTTAGACGACAATTAATCCATCACTCCTTGGATGTGTATATATACTCAGAAGCAGAAAACACGGAGGAAGAAACTGATATGGTTTACAGAACATTGGATAACACTGAAAATCAATGGTGATCTCAAGCAATTAACATCATCAAGGGATAACTGAATGATATCGTAGGAAATGCAGGAGTCTGAATAATATGACAAGTTCGCACTAGGGACCTCTAACCAACAGATAGAGAGAAGGCTCCAATTTTCAAATAGTAACCGACCCCTGTTTTCAAGAACATTAAATCTAGATCAGAATAACCAGATCTATAATTATTAAAATATTCAGGAATGTAGTTTGACGCTGTAAAACATATTCAACTGCAGAGTGGTGAAGCGAATACGTTCTAACCATATGCAAAGTGAAGTGAATTTACGGAAGAGATCCCTGAATGACTAAAGCTGCATAGCGATGTATGATGACAAAGTTAAAAACAAAACTAGAATACTTGATTCTACTCCGGGAAAACGGAAGAGAGAAAAGCTGCGGATGCCAGATTAAATTCTTGAGATTATGTAAAAACGACATGAATTCATGCCAATAAATGGTGTAGATTATAGAATATTAAACACAAAATAGAAATGACTCGATGAAAACAGTGGGCAGAGATAATATGTACTCCTAAACAGGATGAAATAATATCAACAGAAGTAATTCTGATAATAAAGAAAGATAAAAAACATTTAAGAAAGAACTACTACTAAGGTGGGATCTTCCCCGACTGAAAAGGGAAACTCCCAATGAACAGAAATATGGAAGGACCTGAAATATTCAAGTCTGAAGGAAGATTAGCACTGATTAACCTGAACAAGAACAAACCGGAGAAATAAACAGTATCAAGTTGGGAGTATTTCGTTTTCGATATTATCATGGATATAATAAATTAATATAAATGGACAGTGACGACATACAGAAAGACAATGTTTATCCATCGTTTTGTCGCCGCTTAAGAATGCAAGCGTAAATTAATGGAGTACACTGAAGCATAAGTAGGTTTAAAACAAGCATATGTAATCTCAACGGATTTATGCAACGTATATAATGATTCGATTCCAAGGAAAGTAGAAATTCTAGAGGCGATTCCAAGGTAACTAGAATCCCAAATTTATAAACATAAGATATGCAGATATCGTCTTCGTAGGCGCAGAAAGAAAGATGTGAAATTTTTTAGACAAGGTGGTTAACGAAAGTTCGAATAAAGGACTATCAATTGTGATAGGACACAATGTAGAACTGTCATAAATGAGAAACATACAAAGATGCCAGCTACGATCATGGAAGTCAAATTGAGATGGACTTCTAAATATCAAACAGCTGCTTTAACTGACGTCGAAGAATGTAAAACCGACATCCCAAGGAGAATTCGAATAGTGAGTGACATCTTTCTTAGGCCAAACAAAATTATTAAGTTACAGGATAATTTTATTACAAAGAAATGAGTACTGAAATATTAAGTAATGGTAATTCTATCATTTGGCAAAGAATGTCAGACACTTTCCTCGCAAATAAAGAGCATACGTGAGCGACAACAAATGTGGTTCTACAGAAGGATACTAAGAATGTCATGAAGAGATTATTTAAGCAGCAAATTATTGTGAAGTTGAATGGAAACAAAAAGACACATTGAGAATCACAAACAACCGAAATTACTAGCATGCACAATGAGGAAAAATCTGCTTGGAAATTTCGACATTCACAGAACATCTAGATGCCATGAATGACAGAGGAATATAGCTTTGGTTTATCGAGACAAAATCAGACACATCAACTTTCGAAAAATTTGTTGTTAAAGAGAAAATCTCTAAAAGTATGTTCCCCATCAAAACTGGATAGATAACTTAACACATCGTCATCATTTATACAATTAGGTTTTTTGTGGTTACCACTCCCCTCCCATTCACAATTCTGCATCATCATGAGATTCATGGGCAAAGTAATGCAATAGAGTACCGGTCCCTTTTAAACCGGGAATGTTGATGATACCTTGTGCTTCCTCTCTAAAGTTAAAGAGGCAAAAATCTACAAAACAACACTTTGTTTGAATTCATAGTTTTCCTTCTGTTAGACTTGTTACCAACCAAGGTAATAGGCTCTAATTGTCTTACTATTTACCCAAGGATGGAGGAATGGAATGGATTCATACCATTCCGAAGGACTAGCACGTAAGTGAATGCAACAAACTCGGAAGGAATTCGAACTCAGCTCTTTGATTCCTCAATCCGAGTTGGTATACATTAAGCTACCGGGCCTATTTCATACAGAGAGAGAAAATTACATTTCTCTTTTCCATTCATGCATTTGTCTTATTTACCATTAAAATAGGAGAAACTCGCCATTAACAGAAAAACATTTAAGATATCTCTTTCGCCTGATTAATCGAGAAAAAGTTGGCGCTATTTTATCGACACATTGACTAATTTTAAATAAAAGAACGTCTATAATTCAAGTGACCCTCCATTCACTTGATTTCACTATCCATAATTTATTTTCGCAATCGACTTCCACAGTGATATATACCATCAATTTTCTGGGTTACATTGATCGATATTTAAATAGCTTAATAGTTTATATGTGACAGGATGCTTATTGATTTCTATAAAGTCGATTATTGCTGGAAGAAAACTGTATCTTTCGTAGACATCAGGTATAAAGTGTGATCAGACCTGATTATCAGCGCGAGTTTATTCAAATTCTAGGGAATTATGTTTTTTTATAGGTTTTTCGTTAGCTTCTCTGGAAAACATTTGGTTTTTCTTTGTTTGTTTTTTTCTTTTGAAAATTAGTATCTTAGGACTTTTAAACAAATAAAATTTTCGACATTTTTATTATAAAATACAAAGCAATTATTTTTAGCTGGGACTGTTAAATATTTATTTTTGAAATAGTCACAGGAGATTAATTTATTTTTCACTGTCATTACTGATAACAAATAGGCACACAGTTAGAAAAAACAGACTTAAATATATAAAGAGAAATAAGCAGAAACAGACAAAGATGTATACAGGCATAGAAAGACACAGGGAGAGGTATATAAACATTCTGACAAGAAAAAAAGATAGATAGATAGATAGATAGATAGATAGATAGATAGATAGATAGGAAAGAAGAAATCGGTGGATAGATATACTTATTTAAAACCAGAGACAAAGAGTTATAGAAAAGGACAGGGATATAGCGACTTTGAAAGCCATACATAGATATACAGACATATATATTTTGATACAAATAGACAAATATATATATATATATATATATATATATATATATATATATATATATATATATATATATATATATATATATATATATATATATATATATATATACATATGCTAAATTTTAATCTTTCACAGTTTTAGCTATGATGATAACGTTTGAACAGGATATTATTTTAACCTTTACTTCCAAAAGGTGACCCCCACGCCAGCGGTAGAACGCTGGATACAGTGGTTTGTAGTTGACATAAAAACAATTTTCAGCTCCTTGATTTTCATAGAGAAACGAATGGAAGTTGGAAAATTCAAAATAAACTGTACTATTCCATGTTGGAATGTGATATAATGGAATATGCATACACCTGTGTTCCCCCTCGCTGGAATGTGATTGGCTGGTGTCCGTCATAAATTTCGACGGATGTGTAGGAGAGTCAGAGCAGAGCTTTAGTCTGAGAGCTAATTCTATAACGACGCCCATTGGATTACGCCATTGATCTACACTTCTTACCTGCGTCTACGAGGTGTACCAGTCGATTACTGCTACCTTATTCTACTTGGTTATAGTAGCCAAAACCACTTAGGTACTTCGTTCAAATATATCTCTTTCCGGGACATAACAGAATGTAGGATTAACAGAGAGGAAATCAATTTTTATTTCGCAGTGAGATGGTAAGTCACAGTTCGTTAGAACCTATTTTCCGTGTAAGATGCAAGGCTTCACATGATGGAGCAGCAAGTATTAATTTTTGATTTAACCATCAAATAATCAGATAATTTATAGCAAACTTATATATCGTTATATTTAAAAAAAAATACTGCTGAATATTCATGAAATACAAAGCCAAGGATCCATTCTCGTAAGATCGTTATTGAATGAAGGTGTTGTGTGGACGGACGTACGAGGATGAAGTAAGTGTAGATTGTGAGTATATGTAGGATAGATAGAGCTTGGCCCTAGAATTGCGGAGGTTATGAGGATAGGGATCTGGGAGGCACCATCCGAGAATTCTATTACAAGAAATAATCAGCGGACTTTTTAGTCGAATTAAAGCCATGTAAGACAATAAAGCCACTAAGAAAAAAAGGGGTTATTGCTTGTGGAATAATTAGAGACAGAAACATAACTAAGGATGAAAACAAGACTAATCAGAAGGATAGTAGATAGCGATTGACATTGCTTTTAAGTTTCTGAAGATTAATGCATCTTGTCAGCTCAACTTTCAATTGATGAGATGTCTTCACCATTCTCGTACTGCACTTAAATTTATAAAGTCTACGCACCTAAGCGAAGAATTCATCTGGACAATTACCATTAAAGTATGTATAAAAAAAAGCACAAGGAAGCTATATTACGGCGGTGGGAAAATGTCTGAAGCCGAATAATATTTCTGTTTCTTCTTTGGATTGTATAAAGAATCCCTAGATCTATATGTTATAGATCTAGGAGCATCGCACCATATATCACAGCAATATTATAGGCCCGGACGAATGGTAAACTTATAGATATGTAAGATAGAGTTTGGAGGGAAAAATTGTCTAGCAGTGAACGAAATAACTTAACAGCTGACCTAGCAATGGATTTAGCATCATCTTTCCACTTCATATCAGAACGTTAGCACGATAAAGAGCAACAAATCACACTCCTGCAGGTTAGTAATTGCCGCGCGAAAAGGAAGTCAGAAGGGTGTCTTTCCGATGATCAATATAAAGGGGAAAAGTATGATTCGATGATATATGCGGCATGGCGAGCCTAGTTGTAAAACTTTGAACTGGCAGAGCTAAGGAATGTACCTAATCAGAACATCTTTTTATGGAAATAGCGATAGACTCCTGTGTAAATGGTTTGGGATAGGAAATATTCGTCAACATAAAGCCGTATAAATGCTTATGAACTCTGGCGAGGTTGGAAATAGTGAATTAGATTATACTAGCAGCATGACCCGGCGTTGCCCGTGCTTGATTCAAAAATCGTACGACTCATACATCAATCGCTATCACGTGACTTAAAATACTTCTGCCCTTCCTTGCCTTTAAAGGAGTGCCCTTTGCCGTGCTGATGTTGCTACATGCCTTACTTCTTGCCTATCTCACACTGCGAATTTTTTCTAAGCTCTATACTAAACATTAAATGTATTACGAAAAAAGAACTAAACAAAATGAACACAAAACGATCAGCTTTAAAAAAAGGACTCGTAACTGTAAAAACCGAATGAAAAAAGAATGTTAACAACAAATACTTTTTCACACCCAACCCAGTTCTGCGGAATCAGAATCAACTTTGAGTTTAAGCAAGCGAATGAGCCAATTGGAGTAAAGTGCCATGCAGATTTAATTTTTTCCCACTTGTGACGAATTCAGCTATCGGGTTTTTTTTTATGCTAGCATGCTAGTTAACATTCGTGACCGTCAGCTGTTGGCTCTCACGCTGGCCAATAGAATCTTCCTGCCTATTCGTGGCAGCCAGCTATAGGCTCTCACTCTGGCCAGTAGAAAATGGCCGCAAATTACATGAAAACTGCCGTAGAAGCATGAAAAAATCGATTATTTCCACTATCGATGGGAGTTGGGAAATGCAAAGTCGGTCTTAGCCTATCCCCTAACTTGGAGCATGTGCATGTAAATTTTGGTGCAAATTCATCGAAAATTGCGGCCGTGCATTCGTTACACACACACACACATATACACATACACACGCATACGCACACACACACACGTCCTGTCTTTTATAGATAGAGATCAGATAGATCAAATAGATCCGTACTGAAGAAAATTTGTCAGTTCACCTGGAAGAAAGGTATTACAATTAAGGGTTTTACAATCTGGTTTGAAAATGTTTGAAAAGCATAAACATGTATGTCAAATAATTTTGACAATCTTTTTAAAAATAAAAATCAACATCCAGCCTGGTCACTATCTAGATGGGTGACTTGCTTGAGAATACCAAATATCTTAATTTTTGGTGTAAAATTTGTGTAATTGATAATGGCTCGAAAATTTTAATTGGAGAGCCTCTTTCCAATTCCTGTTAAGTTCCTTATATTCACTTACGCGCAAGACTCTTATTACTAAACTATTAGTATCTAAAAAATTCTTATGATCTAAAAATATTTTCTGGCTTTAAATAACCTATAAAAGCAACCAGTTTGCCGTTATTTTAAATAATTCCTTGTGACCAATTGGAATGATATGTTTTATAAATTAGAATTATCTTTAATTAGGATTTGTATAAATTACAAATTTGTGATTAGAGAAATATAACAGTTAATTTTGTCAATTTTCCCTGTAATTCAATCTATAGCTGGTAGCTTGCTGGAATACGATGTCTATGTTTGAAATTATGCGAGTTTGTAATTAAGCAAGCAGGGTGAAACACAAGAGATTGAGGAAATAATCTAACACATTATATTGCATGGATTATACAACTGTGTTAATCCACACGTGCTGCCGTTATAAATTAACTTAAGAACGTGATAAACTTAATTAATTTAAGAAGTCAATGCAAAAATACGAGCGAGCTAATCTGGGTAATTTGAGATTTATTGGCATACGAGGATTATTTTAGAGTTTGGATTTTCTGTTCGGTTGTTAGAGAACCGAAAAAAAATATTTAATTACAATAAATCGAATTATCACCTGGAATTGTCTGCGTTAGAAATCGTGTTACAACAGCTTTTTTTTAAAATATTAAGAACGTGCGAAACAATGAGAAAACACTCCTTACACTTATTCGCCCATAGAAAGAGGAAAATTCTACATTATCTAATTTTCTAACTTGATTCTATATTGTGTTTAAGAATTCGGCTTACCCTGGTGTTATATGACAAATGGTTGACATTATCAAAACAATTGCCCAAGCCCTTTTTACGGTGGATATAAGCAAATCGAATTGTAATCTAATACCTGAAAAAATGTATTCCCTTTTTACACAGAGACCCTCTAGCAATGAGAATCTCCAATTAATAGGCACGCAGGCAGTCGCTACACAATCTAGTAGAATGGTCAGTATTAGATTCGATACTTCCCACTTCGAAGTCCGGTACGAGGTCCTGCTTCTTTTAGCTAAGGAAATTTTTCATAGGTTAAGAAAATTTTCTGTTTCTTTTAATCAGTGACACTGCAAGCAAGACAGTACAGCCAAGGGGTTACAGGGCGTGAAGGAATTAGTTTTAGAAACATGAGTAATGAACAGAAAGAGGAAAGAGCAATCAGGACAGTAATTTTTTTTTGCAGGCTAAAGTTGCCTGGAAATGAAGGAGCCGGAAGGAAGTTCCACAAACAAGAAGTGCCAGGAAATAAACTGTTAGATTAGAAGTCACAACTAAATCTAACTAGCTCAACTCTAAACGGATGAGATCTCACCGCCAGTCTCGTATTGCGCTCAAATTCACACAGTCTAAGTACCATAGGAAAGAGCTCACCCGAAGAGTTACCTTGAAAATATTAGTAAGAAAGGCACACAAATGCAACCTTACGGTGATAGGTAATTGACTACAGCCGAGCTGCGTTATCGGGACCAGTAATATAGCTGATTCTTCTTGGATCTTATCAAGGTAAATGGCAGTGGCACCGGACCATATATTGCAGCAATATTGTAATCATGGACGAATTGCAGACTTTTAATGTAAGATAGATTCAGAAGAGAAGAATTGTATTGCCAGACACAATGAAACAACTGTAATGTATGTATGTATTTCAGTATCAACTTAACAGATATATACTCCTTTGTGGGTGTGTATGTGTGGGAGTGTTTTGGGGTGATAGCTGTATAATAGTAATGTAAATGTATTTTATCGACTTAATTTGTCGTACATTTGTCTCATTTATCGCATATTCTAAAATATATTTATACTGCATACGCAAAAAATTAAAAACATATAATATATCCATAATTACATAACATATTTCATATTCGTATTATTACATGCATCAATACTAATAATAATGTTATAAAGCTTTGCTCTCTCTCTCTCTATATATATATATATATATATATATATATATATATATATATATATATATATATATATATATGCGCACGTATTTCCGGTGGGTAATCCTTAGTCCACATTATGCTCTGGTTTCAGCCACGCAATGGCTGGTATTTATAGCTATTGACGAACGTTAGTAACAGTTTTGGTGGTCTATTCCCTTTCTCCTCAAAGCATATCTAATGGAAATAAAAAATAAATAAACGAGCTAACAAAAAAAAAAAAAAGAAAAACAGAAAATAAAAAAAACCTACCCGCCTCAGGCTTTCTTTTTCCAATGTTCGTGGTATCCGTCCCAGCTTCTGCAGCGTTGAATCGTTTCCACTGGAACGGTCGCCAGATACCTTTGCCCTTTATGAAGCAAATTTGAATTCTTCCATTGTTATGAAGGAATTCTTAATTAAGGGGTATCTTTTCCTTTGCTAAAAAGATTCAAGTATTCACATAGATAGCATTGATGATTACATCCAGGATAATTTTCCATGGCCAGGCAACTGTCTCTCGAGGTCGCCGACTACGCCTTCATGTTCTTCCATCTTTCGCAACAAATCTCTATCAGCTACATCTGTTCTTCCTATATTCGCCAGTCAAATTAGTTGTATATAACCTATTGTTCTGATAATTGAGTTTTACATTCATTTTTTGTGCTTATTAACACAGAAAACATTGGCATCATACGGGTATTAGATTCTGAGAAAAGCATACAAATATGCCAAATTGATTTATGTACGAATTTGACCGTTGACTATATATATATATATATATATATATATATATATATATATACACAAGCACACACATGCATATACATGCGTGCGTAAGTGTGTGTGTGTGAATCTGTGTGTTACAACATTCGCTTTAGGTTTATGAGACCAGAGTTCGAATCTTAGCATAGTCGATTTGTCAGGAAAGGAAGATCTTGATATCATCGGTCTGGTGGAGGCGATCCCAGCGTGGAAATTGTCTGAAAACCATCCTTCCCATTGTTGGCCCAAAACTTGAGAGTGAATGTAAGTGGACGCAACACATGGGAACCATCGTTGGTTGGGTGTGTTACCGAGGTTTTGAGCGTGCTGACATTGTTCAGAATTTTCATCACGCTATCTAACGTGATCTCTTCATGAGACTATCTCATGTCCGCTCAGCGTAGTTGCAATATTTAGTGCAGGTGGGATTTCTGGGTGTTGAATAATCACACTTATACCTGAGCAGTCGTCAACAAAGTCAATCAGAAAATCAAAGCCGCTCCAGTAAACGGACATCCTCGGATATGTGTGGTCAGCCACTATATATATATATATATATATATATATATATATATATATATATATATATATATATATATATATATATATATATATATAATGAAAACATTTTATATTTAATCAGACATATTTCATATTTTGATTATGTAGAATGTAATTTTAGTGGATTGTCGTATTTCAACTTACACTCCTACATATTTCAAATCCTGCTAGAGGAGATATTTACATTAAATTTTAATTTTCTATCACGTTTTTGCAGGACTGTTTACGAAACTTGTTTAAAATGAAACGAAGCGACTAGTCATATATTTGTACCATTGAAAATAACGTTTGAATAAATACATACATACTTATATATATATATATATATATATATGTGTGTGTGTGCGTGTGTATGTATGTATGTATATTTATATCCTAATGTAATGAGAACGAATATAAATTCTAACGTTCACAGCATTAATTCAAGAGAGCGTTCAATACCAAGTGTATAGCAATAATTATTTATTATAATGTTTACATGTTCACTACAAAGATGCATTCCTGTTTCGATGCGACAGCAACTCCACAGGTGAGAACCAGTAATGCTTATGAATAATTCTATTTACAAGCAAATCGCTTATAAAAAATAAAAAGCCATAGGTAGAAACACCTTAAGAGGAAACAAATATAAGGAAAAGGGAAAAATTGAAGGAAATGAAAAAGACTGAACGAGTAAGTCAATATTATTTGTTGATAGCAGATTTGGCGGTGAAGCAATACTCAGGCTTTAATACAAAGGTCTGACCTTAAGGGTTAAAGACAAAGTGAAAGTGTCCGCTAGAGATTTTCATACATGCTAACGGTCAGAAATCTAAGCAATGTACGAAAAAACGCAAGAGAGCGGGAAAGATTGAAATAGAAAATAGGAAAAACGATGTAAGAGGAAAGGAGGAATAACTATAGGCGAAGACCCAAGTAGTATTTAAAGACGCTTTTAAATCGATGAAGTTTCGGGGAACTTAAAACAAAGCCAGAGCTAAATTACGCAGATTTGTGCTAAAGTTTCTGTTATTTGTTCTGAAATAAACGTAGTATGCAGATTAAGAAATCGTCATTTAATTCGGAAATTCTTTGGTATGTTAAATACAGAAGTTGTTTGTTTTTTTTACAATAGATTTTCGTTCAGAGATTCAGATATAAGTAAAAAACATATAAAGCATGGAATGTTGATATACATTTTTTAGAAACAAATTTTGACCAATTGCCGAACAGTATAACTTGTAGAATAAGTATAGATATAAATCAATTTATCTGATACTGTTGCTAGTGTTATATATGTGCAGAAACAATGTAGAATCATAATCTAAGATAGATCAATAGAAATGCATATAAGGTAGTATATATATAACGGAAGTGAACTATAAATTACGCTTAGCAACTTTGCAATGTTAGATCTTTTTAATGTGCCTATAAAAACAGTAATTTCAAATCTTTTATTTGAAAATTGACTTCTATTCAAAGCTCAATAATACATATTTTTTTTCATGCAGACATAAAAATACAAGGTTCGTTCAGAGACCTGCATATTCTGGCATGTTTGAGAATTTAAATAGAATATATGAGTGAGTCTGAGTGTGTTTTCAATGGGAAATAATTGAGAAGTGGGTCCCGTTGATATGTCGTATCATCACGACTAAACATAGTGACAAAACGCACGTGTTTTCTTCTTAGAGAAGGAAATAAATTCAGCGACATGTTAACCAGTCTGTTCTTGGTGGCCGTAGTAAGAACGCACAATCTGTTTTTCAAGAAGGCAGTGTGAAAACCTAAATATATGCTATTTTGAAAGTGCGTTAAGTTTTGACATAGCCCCGTATATATTCGCTCGCACACACGCACATACATACACACACACACACACACACACAAACACACTCTCTCTCTCACACACACACACATATATATATATATATATATATATATATATATATATATATATATATATATATATAGGTGATAATCCTTTGCATATTACCCAAGTGTAACACAGTAGAATAAAATATTAAAACATCCACAAAGAGAGGTCAATATATTTAATATAACAGAGCATTTAAATTACATAAATAGGAATTTTAAATTATCTCATAGTTATGTTTATTTCACCTTACAAGTTAATATTTACTTGTAACGATTTTGAAACCGATCAAGTTAATAAAATAAAATGAAACCGAGTTTAGAGCAAATTTCTAAAACAAGGCAGAGGAAAATAAGGTCAGACAAACGGAAAGAAGTTAAAGAATGACTCGTAATGTCTACATATGGGTATAGTGGCAGGAAATAGATACATGTAAACGTGTCCTTGATTATATTTGAATATTCATCTGCATATCTATCAGGAAAATAGATATAGGTAATTAGGAAAGACTTTTTAACTTATATTAACAAATTCACTATTACTTTAATATTAATAGAGGGGTTGGACAAAGTAATTGGAACAGCTTCAAAATCCACTTCTATATTTCAAAGCCCTATTATATTAAGAACTTTAACTAAAATTTTCTAATTACAGGTTATATCTATTGTAAATACGTTTATTTATCTAATTTACTTTTTGTCTTATTTATTTTTAGAATTTAGTAAAATTTATGCTAAATGGGTGACCTCTCCGAGTTCGAAAAAGGCCAAAGTGTTGGAGTACGCATTGCAGGAGCCTCAATCACTAAGGTTGCTGAACTGTTTGGTTTTTCAAAAGCTACCCTATCAAGAACATTGATGCAATTCGAGAAACAGGGCAAAACCTCTAGCAACCGTAGCAATTCGCGCCGGACTTGCAAACTTACTGACAGGGACTGACGTGCATTGAAACGCAACGTGGCAAAAAGTCATCGGACAAATGCGGCCAAAGTGACTGCTGAGTTGAATAATCATCTGAATAGTTCAGTCTCTACTAAAACTGTTCATCGTGAACTCCATAAGGCTGCATATCATGGAAGAGCCGCTGTGAGGAAACCTCTTCTCTCCACTCGCAACATTCAAAAGAGGTTGAAGTGGTGCAGAGATCACAATGCCTGGTTTGCAGACCAATGGAAGCAAGTCATATTCTCAAACACGTCCAGTTTTTCTCTTTTCCCAACTTCAGGGCGAGTTTATGTGTGGAAGCAGCCCAAAGAAGCTTACAACCCTGACTGCCTGCTTCTAACTGTGAAGCATGGAGGTGAATCAGTGATAGTTACTGCCGCCATGTCATGGAAATGTCTCAGTCCAATAGTTGCCCTGCATGGTGGAATCAACAGTAAAGAATACCTGAACATTTTGGGAGATCATGTTCATCCAATGGTCAAGACTTTATTCCCTGATGGTGACTGCATCCTCCAAGACGATATTGCTCCAATACTTAAAGCTCGAGTGGTTAAGAATAGGTATGAAGATAATGAAAGTGAGTTAGAAAACATGGAGTGGCCTCATTAATCTCAAGATATCAATATTATTGAATATTTGTGGTGCATTTTGGAGCAACAAGTTAGGAGCTGCTATCCTCCACCGTCGTGTCGTAAAGAGCTAGAGAAAGTTTTAATGGAAGAATGACTGAAAATTCATCTGGATGAAGTCAGGAAGCTGTATGATTCCATTTCTAAAAGTATTAAAGCTGTCTGTGAGGCAAAAGGAGGACCAATTCCATATTAAATAAATTTTCTTTGAATTTGATAAGTCTTACAATTATTTTGTCCAACCACTGTAGCTATAATCATATCTTTATATTAAAAACAAAATAGAGGAAATTATTTGAAAATTATTTATATATTAAAAATATATATTATTTTTTTTTGACTTTTTAGTAAATGTATTATTTAATATTCCTCATTTAGAATTCAAAAGAACACATATTAAGATATTAATAAAACTATTACTATCTATAAGAAAATTAAAATAAATATATTTTTATATTAAAAATAATTGAGGAATTGCAAATGAAAATAAATTTTTAAACTTAAAATTACAAAGATAATGCGTATAAAAAAAATAGATATATATTATTGGAAAACATATAATAGTATCATTCAGTTATTAAATAAAAAGAAATATGAAATATATTTTAATAAATACAAACCGATAATTAAACAGAGGATCAATACAAAAGAAAAATGATTTATAATAATTAAATTTAAATAATACATATAATTATTGTATTATATGAATTATTGTATCATTATTAAAGAACATTATTATTATATTATATTAAATATCATTAATATTACATGTTATTGAATATTATTATATTGAATCATACGATATAAAATATAGATACCTCATTAAATAACATTATTTTTATATTCTTAAATGATATACCATTATATTAAACAATATATTATATATCAATATAACGCACATCGATAATATATATATATATATATATATATATATATATATATATATATATATATATATATATATATTAATAATTTTCAACACAAATGCACCGCATTTCACTATATTGAATAATATTATTAGTAAATATGCAATACATTGTTAAATAATACTATTGTATTAAATAAAATTACTATGTTAAATAAGACCATTATTAAATATCATTAAATATTATTAAATAATTTCAACCAATAACATTCTTATTAAATTACTTTTTTTATGTCAAACAAGTTATATTATTAATAAATAATATGTAACAATTATAATATTATATATATTTTAAGACATTTTATGTTTATACATACAAATATTTAAGTAAATTGTCTATTTATAATAAACAGTATTAAACAACATTCACCAGACTGAATGTCCGAGACATTTTCACAGAAATTATTCGACCTCTGACAGGATTCGAACCAGTATCCTATACGAAACCGTCATTTAGATTGATGTGCCTTCATCGATATGGCCAGGCGTTCGGTTAGCAAGGTCGAATTTACTGTATTTAAACTTCAATCTTCCATGAATCTCTCACGTACATTCATATCTGCTCATGGCGTATCAAATGTAAATAAATGACGTCACACATTATGAAATGGACAAATTCCAAAAATTATTTTAAGACATTTTATGTTTATACATTCTTTTTATAGATACAAGTATTTAAGTAAATGCTCTGTTTATAATAAACAATATTAAACAACATTTACCGGCCTGAATATCCGAGAAATTTTCACAGAAAAATTAGACCTTACTAACCGAACGCGCCTCTGTGGCCAAATCAATAAAAGCACGTCAAGCTAAATGACTATTCCGTATAGGATACAGGTTCGAATCCTGTCGGAGGACGAATATTTTCTTAATTCCCCAAATGTGATTCAAGAGTCATACCGAAAATAAATAAAAAGTGCCTGGAAAATCAGTAGATTTCGATCTCATCCCAATTCACTCATTATTAAAATGACGACATAAAAAAAATAAAAATAAACAGTTGATCTTCTTCCGACCGCGACAAGACACCAGCCACTATTCTATTGACTTTCTTTCCCTCCTGCTGATGGGTTTAATATATGAAATATCCTGTCCCGTCTATCTCATCAGAACTCTGTTTATTGAGATTACGGAACTCTATTAATTAAGATTAAATGAGATTAGTGATCAGGCAAGCGTCTTTATAGAAATCTGTTCCACAATGGAGCTGCTCACGGAGAGATGTTGGTTGAGCGGAATTTACATCTTACTTATAGAATACAGAAGGTATGAGTCTGGTTCACAAACAATATGCGGGGTATGAAGTGTATAGAATATAAACTACTATATTTTAATGGCAATATCTGAAGTGCAAAGAAGTTAGAGACGCCTAAAAATAAATCATACTAAATTCAGTTCCTACGAGAAAATTTTTGACCATTCTGTACAAACAGGGCTCGAAATGAAATACGTTGCGCGTTTGAATTCCAAAAAACCTTGAAAATGGTCAGAGCTCGAATTATTCTCGCGTAAAACTCAGATAGTGATTCTTTATCGAGCGATAACGAGGAAGATGGCTCGCCAAGAACAGTCGGGGACTAGATCTGCAACACAGAGTCAGCGAACAAGACCCTGCTTCGATCAACAGCATATACACACGATGAGAACACGTCATTCCCCGACGATTTTGTACACTGAAACAGCATATAAAGCTGTGACAAAAGTAAGTTCTGTCTTCTCTCTCTTTATTCAACGTATTTAAAATTACTGCGATCGCACGCACTGTGTCAGCAGTCACACCCATGTTTCCTTAGCGTATGCTGCACACCACAAACACATATTGACGTGGCTTACCGCTTGTTTTCTTCACTTACAATAAATCATTTTGAACAATCGAACTATTGGTGTCTTCATGGCTTACCCCCCCACCCTTAAAAAATACCAAAACACTGAATTTTAATCAGTAAACACATGTACCTCATTTCTGTGCGTTGTTTATAATTTTGTGTTGTATTTGTTCATTCAATTCGACGCTCGACTCTTCCGGTGTATCTACAGAGGATTTCCCCCTTAGAACTGAGGCTCTATTTAGCGAGTTGCACATAACCCCTTCATCGGTATTAGGCATTATCTCTAATATAGACCCCAACAAGGGGTGTACATGGGATACCATCCATTATGTGCCTAAACTGCCCGCTTCCCTCTCAAAATTATATAACTACTGCCTCAATGAATCTTGTTTTCCAGACAGTTGGAAGTTCTCATCCATTTTTCCTGTCTTTAAGAACACTGGTGACCCTTCTGACCCTTCTAATTACCGTGCTATCAGTCTCCTACCCCTTTTCGGCAAAGTCTTCGGAGCTTTAATCAACGCCGAAGTTGTTATGCACCTTACATTCCATGACAATCAATATCGTTTCCGCTTTCCCCGTTCTACAGATGATGTAATTACGACCATCATTGAAATTGTTTGCCAAGCCCTTCATAATAATGGAGAAGCTCGTGTCTTGGCTCTAGATATCTCCAAAGCGTTTGATAGGGTGTGTCATGCCGGCCTTCTTCGCAAGCTTCAGGGTTATGAAATTTAAGGTTGATTGTTTGAATTAATACAATCATTCCTGTCAAAAGGTGTATTGAAGCTAGTTCTCAACATATTCTCCTCCAGCTCCTATCCCACGAACGCAGGTCTTCCCCAAGGCTCCATCCTAGGCACTACTCTGTTCCTTATCTTCATTAACGATCTTCCTGACATCATAGACTTCCAAGTAGGCATCTACGCGGACGACACTATTATTTACTCCTGCCTCAAAAGGAAATCTAGTGTCGTTGACAAAACTAACCTGGCCATTCGTCTCGGAAAGGACCTCCAATCGGTTGTGAACTGGGGCAGGAATTGGCTAGTTATCATTAACGCCGCAAAAACAAAACTGCTCCCTATTACTCATCACAGAGAAGCATCCCTGCTCCCATTAGAATGTCTTACGCTGAACTTCTCGGGAGATGCTCTTTGCGACTGCTCGGTCACATATTGACTGCAGACCTAAGATGGAACAAATACATTGAGTCAATAGCTTCGTCCATCGCAAGGAAAGGTGGCTCCCTGTGTCGCATCAGGAAATTTTTCTTGGCGGAATCGATCCTTCAAATCTACAAATCAATCATTAGACCTTGCATGGAGTATTGCTGCCATATATTGCCCACTGACCCTTCTGTTTGTCTCAAGGTTCTTGATAAGATCCAGAGAAGGAAATGTAATTGACCCTGATCTGGCATCTCGTCTACAGTTCCTTCTCTCACAGACGTGCCATAGCCTCCTTCTGTCTTTTTTACAAGTACTTTCATCTTAACTTCTCCGATTAGCTGCTTACGCTGGTTCCCAGATTTCATGAATTTAAGCGTATTACTTGGCTGGTATCTCGCTCACATCCTATCATTGTAGAAACTACTAGATGTAGCTGTCTCTTCTACTCGAATAGCTTCATGTCTCGCACTTCTCGATTGTGGAACTCCCTCCCCTTTTCCTGCCTTTCTGATAGCTATAATCTCCAATTATTCAAATGTAATTTCAATTGAGGTCTCCAGATGCCTTGATCTAACCCTTATCCTTCTCTTCATCCTTTCCTTTACAACTCCTTTTTGCTCTAGCTCTCTGTAATTCCTTGGGTTCTAGTGGCTTCTCACCTTGCTTTGGGTAAACGCTTATATATATATATATATATATATATATATATATATATATATATATATATATATATAAAAGACACTCAGATTACATTTTACCACCTAAAATCCGTTACATTGACCCCACACCTTAGCCGTGAAGGATAGAACTGGTGCGATAAGGAATGTAATTTAAACACTTTCTATGAAGATAATGATAGAGTAGCGATAGACTTGATACGTTTCATCCGAGGGAAAGTGTTGTATGGGGAAATAATTCATTACACACAATGATGTGAATTGTAAATTATATCAGCTGATAGATAATCCTGGGTAAATGTTTATTCTAAAATTTTAATTGCATAATATTTCCCTGTGTTGTATATGTTCACTCGTAAATCAAATGCATTAACAAGGAATGCAATTATATTGAACGATAAATATTCTTTGCCTAAATTAAATGCTATTATCAATATTAGGCCATGGAACGGTTGTTGCAACTACATATATTCAAAATTCGAATATATTTCGGGCACAGAAATCAATTAATTTTATCTTTTCTTTTCACAATATTATACGTTTAAAATTCTCATGAAGTTCTTTTAATTTTTTTCCTCAAGCGCACACATGAATATATTTCCGAAAAAAGAAAGCGAATGATACACTCAATTTGAAACCTGTTCCTACTTTAGAAATCAAGCAGAAATCTATTTTAAAATAATAAAAAAAAGTTTTTAAAATTGTCGTAGATCATTTGGTGTTTTGTATTGTATTGTATTTATTTATTTATCTATTTATTTATTTTTGGAATAATCTATGGGATGTGATGAAAGACCTCAAAGACGTTTGGAAATATTCACACCAAGACCGTTCTAAATTCGATTTAACACAGTAGAAAAAATAATAGGTAAAATCAACCTTAGAAATCTAGTTGCTTACACGATAGTTGTAGAATTATCACATTCTCTGGGCTGGTTGCTATTTGAAGCTATTTGTAATTTATTCGCCCTCACCAGCAACCTAGCCCCACATATACACATACATAAAAACAAACAGACGAATATATGGGTGTAGAAGAGAGTTCTTTTGAGTGAGGTTTCTCGAGAGAAACTGTATAACTAGCATGAAGATATTAAAAAAAAATGGCTGCGCTCGCTATAATACATCATGCGTATGGCGGAAGGTGGAATGTACAGACGCAGTGCTCGGTGAACCGCTCTTCATAAGCAGATACAACTACGGTAAAAGAGACGTGATGACTCGTCATGCATCACTATATGGTGGAAGCCGTTGACTTCAAACGACCATCCTGGGAGCAGTTCGAAGTGTTTTAGCCATCGATCAGAGATGAAAATGCAAAGAAAGAAAGAATAACGGACAGACAGACCACCATCAAAAAGAGAAAAGTATGCGAAAGACTGATATTTTGAAATAGGAATTTCATGACACGATAGAAACTGGTTCTGAAAAATCAACGAGATCAAAGCTCCATCGTTTCCAGAGACAGGCGGATGCCTAATATCTATCTATCTATCTATCTATCTATCTATCTATCTATCTATCTAAACACATACGCACAGACACGCGCGCACGAACACAAACACACACACACACATATATGTGTATGTATTATTTTACATAATAGAGAAATTCAAAATTACCTCATGAGAATAGCTATTTCAACTAAAGCTAAAACGTTAGCATTTTTCGACTGAAACGATTTCGATTTGAGTCGAAAAATTCTAAAGTTTTAACTTTAGTTAAAATAGCTACTCTCATGAGGTAATTGTGAATTTCTCTATTATATAATTTATATGATCTGTTATAATACGCTCTTTTCGTGGATCAATTATAATATTTTTTACATTAGGATTCAATTGGATTATATACTAACGGATTATTACCTATATTATATATATATATATATATATATATATATATATATATATATATAAAGACATGTCTCATTAAATATTTTATAACTAGAATACATTCCAAACATTAGTAAGAATGCCAAATATAAACGTAAGAAATGAAAAAGTAACATATTTTTGTTCATTTTTTTTTTTTTTTTTAATTTTGTTCAACCCACCACAGTAATGCCAAAACAAACATCGGTAGGATTTTCCCAAATTTAATCGACAAACATTTCAACCATAACCCATTACTCAAAAAAATCTGCATAGGAAGAATATTGAAATAGCTTCAGCTACATTACAAATATTCGGCAACATGTAGCACAAAATAATAACGTAACTTTTAACAAATACTTATGAAACCTCAACAGCAACAGAAAAAGTGTAATTGTCGAAAAGGCATTAACTGTCCTATGAAGCATAAATTTATGTAGAGAATCATCATCTACAAGGCGAGCGTTATACATAATTGCGAGACAAAATTTGTATTTCCGTTCTACGGACAACAACTGGAAAATATGATTGTATCGCTATAAAATGACTCTTAACAACAAGCAACATGCAGATATCTTTGCACTCTGTAAATTTTACTTGGATATTAAAAAAAACAGGAATATACACCGGTAGTAAATTAGAAATTTGTCGCCAATTCTACACATTTTGCTGGCAGCGGCGACCGCTGTAACCCGTGTTTGCTGGAAATAAAAAAGGTTCCAAGAACAAAAATATTAATAATGGAAATTTACTTAATAAACTTAATGGACTCACACTAGCTTTTAATCAGGGAAAGGCATCTCTTTTAAAATATTGTAATTCTTGATAAATACGTTGTCCAAATATAACACACTTCACATATTTTATGTTATACATTGATAGCCCCATCTAAACCATTAACGAGTAACTCCGCCTTCCTCTTTTAAACTTTAAGCTTGTTTATTTTCTTCTTTTACAATAACCCACTAACTACATTGTACATTCTGGAATTTTAAACCCCAACTTTGTATTAAGTTTTTATTAAATTGCATCTTTAATCTGTGTTTAGTTTAGTGTTCCTCCCATGAGAGCCAGTATTTTTTTTTAAAAATAAGGGAAATAATTCTTGTCTGATGATTTAGTAGAACAAGTCTAACTGCGATCGTAGGTGTATGAACATTTAGTAATATATACTTCTTAGCTCTGTCTAAGCACAGTGAGCACTGTTTCGTTCACAGTTTATGTTAAACTGAATAAATAGCTATTCGCTTACCTGTATGCACGCTAACGCATGCATATACGGTTGCTAATACCATGTTATTCGATTTAACCACATTAATACACACACACAAACACACACACACACACACTAGTTTTGTGGCTAATTTTTGGTGTTGTTTTTAAAATGTTTTACTCTTTGTGAATTATTGATTACATTTTTCGTTTTGTAGCTTGTTATTATTACCTTTACTTATGTTTATGTGCAATGTTCGTAGTTATTTTTTTCTTTTTCTCTTTTTAAGTAACGTAGCGGAAACCTGATGAGTTTTGGCCGTTTATTTAGAAAAGTCTGTTAAAATTGGAAGGACATTATAGTGATTTTTTTTCCTCCAGATTTTACAATTTTGGATTTATTGTTGTAGGCCGATGCTCTTTATGTTATTTACCATACTATTTTTAGGGTGATTACATTTTCGGTTTTGATGTCCCGGATATGTTTAGAAAGCATTGTGCTGTTGTGTATTTACAATATGTATATTGTTTTTGGTGTGCGTCGTTTCTTTGTTTCTAGGTTTATTCCTTTACTCCTATGTATATTTTTCTTCTTTACCTGCTGTTATATTGCATTGTTCAGCAAGCAATATCTGTTTAAGGAAAAGCCTTTCTTTGCTTTTTAATTACAAGTGTGTCTGATCTGGGCAGATGTATTTGGTTGTTTTCCTGTTGTGCTTTTTTAATATCTCTATCATGTTGACGGTGCAAATATAGTTGATATTTACCGTACTCTTCTATTGGTTTTGATGTGATAAGTGCTTGTCTATCAGTTTAATGCATATTTTTCCTGCGTTCGTGTTAAGTTTTCGATGTACGTTGTATTGAAATATTTTATTTTTAGTTTCCTGTTAGTATTTTTTGTGCTGTGTGTGTGTGCCTATGAATGTTACCGAAAGACCACTAACATTTAGGGCTATTTCGTAGTCTTTTTTGACTTATTTGAAGACTGTTTCACTGGAAGTATAACCAGATAATTTCCAGTTAATTGATTTTGGTATTTTTTTAATTATTTATGGTTGTTGTGCAACTGGAAGATGTGTGTATATAGAGTGTTTTCTCGTCCAGTTTTCTATATCTTTGATGTGTATCTTTTCTTTGGTTGAATGTGACATCTGGCAAATCTACATCTTTCAGGTTAATCTTTATGTTTATGTAGAATCCTCTGCTGTCCCTGTAGAGGTCTATGTCATTTTTATCGATTATTTTAATTATTTTGTATAGCAAATGAGCTCACAGGTTTCTGCGCAATCAAAGATTCCCATTGTAATGTCAAAGTATATTTCTTTCTTTATCCATGCGGCGTCTTCGTTGTCAAATAATAGTGATTTATAGTGATGTTTAATGATTTTTAATTCGTGTGGGTTTATTTGCATTTCTTCTTCAGTTAATTATCCCTTTAAGTTGTGCTGTTTACCGGCTACCATAAACTAATATCCCGTGTAATTTGACAAGATAACTATAATAAGTAAATAATATAAAATAGGAAATATTTGGCCAAATCTGTTATCATATTAAATAGTAAATTACAAAGATAAACAAACCGCATTTTGGTTAAGGACATTTTGACAGAATCGAAACAAACCATGTTTTCTCAGATAAAGACATTTGTTAAGCAAACAATTGCAATATTTCAAATATTACGGAATGTAAATAAAAGTTTTGCTCATATGACATCACGATGAACTTTATTTTTTGAATTTTGTAATATTTCTCTCTTTCTTTATTTCTTAAATGTCATATTATTCTTGGTTTCTTATATACAGCTTGCATGCGTAAAGAAAGAGTAGGTTATCGGTATATTCTCATGTTCGTTTTAACAAATAAATAAATGCTTATTATTTTTCGAACGAATAAATCATGTTGATCTCATAATTAATACTTCTTCCTTTGATATGTTTCATGGGAATGGTGATGCTCGTCATCTGTACATGTAAGCCTGTTGCCTCTGGCGATGATCATGTGACATGTTGTTTGTAGCTCAAGAAATGTTTGACTCTTTACCATGCATTTATATAACGCCAGGTCCGTTGTGTACTACCCTCTAAACGAGGGAAGCTTGACAGAGGGGGGGGGGGTAGAATTACATTTGTATGTGTTCAAATTAAATTAAACCCAATTTCCTATTAATTGATGAAATAAAAGTCTTTTTTGTCCAAATCCGTGAATATATTTTGCTTTTGCGATGTCCTGAGATAACAACTTCAATTCACTATTTTTATACCTAAAGGTGAATGTGATAATATTCTTCAATTTTGACAAGAAAAATCTCAAGTTGATGTTAAAAATTGCGGCGAAGCATTGTTGATTTATTTAAGATGTAATGATATGTTATGACATGCCTCTAATTTATATTTAAACACATTTTATTTCTTTTGAAATTTCTAGTGGAATTGTTCATCTATATTGCACATGATACATTATTGGACATAATTAGGTTGCAATAAATTTTTCATTTTATATGATTAGCATCATATAGAAATTGGGATGTAGTAGTAGTGGGGTCTTTGTATCATAGATTCGGGGGGTGGGAGCAGGAAACACTTGCAACAACCCTGCCTCGGTATCCCTCATGGTAACACCGATTCCAATCCCTTCTAGGAATAATGTGCCGTATCACTTGTAACTTAAAAAATGTTTGACTATTTACGATCTATTCACTTAACCTTTTGAGGCAGGTTATAAACTGTTTCTCTCAGTCACCCGTGACTTCCTAATGCAATGTAAGTATTACAATTCTTCAAGTCTTCTTAACTCATTGTGCATACCATTTCAACTGTATCTTCCGGGTTTTTAGCATAAGTGCATTGATTAATTTGTGTGTTCAGCGGCATATCAACTCCTTATGGATGATTTCATACTGAAATTAAATTTTCTCGTTCGTTTGGGAGAAATAAAAATATGTCATATGTTATTCTGCTTTCACAACCGATACTCAGATTTTGTGCATATATATATGTTTGTCTGGACATAATTACGAGAGGCGGTAATGTGTGTTTTGTGTTATATTTTGGAATACAGTTTGATTTAAGAAATTGTAGGATATTATGTGGATTCATCTCCTGAAATTTCTTTCATGTTTGTTTGGTACTATTTTAAACTGATGTGAGTGAAGTCACAAGAATTTGTTAGTAGGTACTATATTTTTTATATTTAAAATGCGTTGCTCGTATTTCTACTATAAAATGTTTCTTTATACCTTTATAGTGTTTTGTTTTATGTTTGGTGGGGGTGACTATTTACCCATAGCTGGGATCCAAACAGCTGCAACTATTCTGTGTCAGGGTGGGCCTCGGAAAAAAACCCAGCTAGCAATAGGTGAGTCCACGCTCCTCAAAACCTCCGGATGAGAGGCCTTGATGCCGGCTGTAGTTTATCGTCATACCCATGACTAATTAGTGACATTTTAATGATTATTTTCTTTAAGTCCACATTGCTTGCATATTAACTCCACCGCATTCTCATAATCCGTCAGTAGAGCATAAAGATTATTTCTTAAACTCCTCTTCTACAGTCAGGAATGATCGATATGACATAATACTTTAGTGATCATTTGTTTGTTGTGTAAGGAATTTTTTCCAATGTCTTAATCCTATTTTCAATGAATATTCCGATGCGCTTTCAGATTTCTCTGTCAAAATTTCCGCGTCAGTTATTATTCTACTCATAAATTATATATATTTTGCCTGTGCTTGCTTAATTATGGTGCTGACAATGCATACTTTTTGAAGTGATGGGTTTTCTTTAAGCCTGCTGATGTAGATCCTGGTAGATTTTCTTGCTTGCTTAGTATTGCCATGCTTCATAGGCTAAACAGATCCAGTGGGAAAATACGTCTTGGTCTCATGAACTTTCTTACAATCACCATTGATTATTTTTATAATAACTTTACGCACAAATTTATCGTATCGACATATAATCGTAAGTGTTCAATGAATTTTCATTCATCTGAATAAATAAATAAATCTTAGTTGTTATATGTTGCGGAGTAAAGTCAAAGGGGATACTTAAAATTTAGCATTAACTTATTTATAGCGAGAGTAAGACAGCATTTATTTGTGAATATTTTTAGAATAATCCAGAAATCATACTTGGAGTAAATTGGCTTCATAAGGGGTGAAAATGGATTCAGTAAATAAACAAAAATAAAAAGGAGTGTACGATAACAATATATCTTCCCAGACACGTCAACCTTTATAGCGAAGAGATCCTGATAGAACTAGAAAATCTTTTATTGACAGACACAATCTAGGATAATAGATGCAGATAATGCAGCGCTGATTGCATACACGGAAATAAAATAGAGCAGAACACTTAGGCAATGTAGTAAAGGAAATTAAAAAAAAGAAAGGGATAAACATCAGTTGTAAGAAAACAGAATATATATTGTTTACAAGAAGAGCTGACGATCAGAACTGCGAATTGGAAATGCAAAAATCAAGCAAGTGGAAAAATTTAAATATATGGAAATTTAGTAGCGGACAAAAGATGTGACGATAAAATCCGAAGGCAAACTGGAATAGAAAATTGCAAATGGCGATTTTCAAAAAGCTAAGCTAATTATTTAGAAACAAAAAACATGAGAACAGAAACTGACGAGAAAAATGCCGAAATATTTTGTAATATCATTTTTCATATATGGCAGTTAATTCTGGCCAATCTCCTCACAGATAAAGAAGACTTGAGGAAACAGTGATTCGGTTATGCAAGAAGATGATGCGAATAAAATGGAGTAGACATGTGATTAATGATGAAGTTGGAATAGTAATGAAACAGAAAGTACGCTTATATTCAGAATTAGACAGAGATATATGAATATGTTAGGCAACAGAAAAGGAGGGTTATAAAATCTGACATTCGTAAGTTATATAGAAGGTTAGAGAGATAGAGGAAATAGTGGTGAACCTTCGTATCAAGCCTGTGTAACCAGATGTCGGGAAAGGGAGTGGACGTGATACTGACCAGATAAATTTACTAAAATCTACAAAGGAAAGAAGGGTGTAGAGAGTCATAATAGCACCAGCTCTAAATGGACACCGTGCATAGACTAATTTTATGAGGTACTAGCAGCATGACCCGGCGTTGTCTGTGCTTGATTCAAAAATCGTACGACTCATACAGCAATCGCTATCGCTTGACTTAAAATATTTTTGCCCTACCTTGCCTTTAAAGGGGAGCCCTTTTCCGTGCTGATGTTGCTACATGCCTTAATTCTTGCCTATCTCACACTGCAAATTTTCTCTAAGCTCTATACTAAACATTAAATCTGTTACGAAAAAAGAAGTAAACAAAATGAACACAAAACGATCAGCTTTAAAAAAGGGACTCGTAACTGGAAAAACCGAATGAAAAAAGAAAAACAACAAATACTTTTTCACACCCAAACCCAGTTCTGCGGCAAGTGAATGAGCCAATTGGAGCAAAGTGCCTTGCAGATTTAAATTTTTCCCAAATTTTTGATGAATGCAGCTATCGATATTTTTTTTTGCATGCTAGCATGCTAGTTAACATTCGTATCAGTCAGCTTTTGGCTCTCACGCTGGCCAATAGTATCTTCCTGCCTATTCGTGGCAGCCAGCTATTGGCTCTCACTCTGGCCAATATAAAATGTCCGCAAACTACATGAAAACTGCCGTAGAAGCATGAAAAAATCGATTATTTCCACTATCGATGGGAGTTGGGAAATGCAAAATCGGTGTTGGCCTTTCCGCTAACTTGGAGTATGGGCATGTAAATTTTGGTGCAAATCTATCGAAAATTGCGGCCGTGCATTCGTTAAACACACACACACACACACACACACACACACACACACACACACACACACACACACACACACATCCTGCCTTTTATAGATAGAGATTCATGATATTTCTCTTGGAAATAACGTTTAAGTGTAAGTATTAAGTTACATGTAAGTAAACTAAGTTACATATTCTTAGCTGCAAGGAGTCGTTCAACGCTTGACATATTGGGTAATATTTATACGTGTCTTTCTTATAAACATAAGTGCGAAGTAGACACATACAATCGCAGGCGGAATTTCAACTTTGTTTGCAGATTCTATTTTCTTCACTATTCAATCGCGAGCCAAAGTTTCAAAATCATAAATGTATGTGGTTTGGTTGCTGTCATTTCTTGAGCCAATGTTCTCCATTTTTGTTCTCTATTTAAATTCGCAATACCAGCTTCTTAGCAAGTATTTTCTTGCTAGTCAATAAACTTGTCTTGCTTCTTAATCTTTTAATGTTCCTCAAATCGCATTTTGTGACAAGCTAAGTTTCTCTTTCTGTCTTGTCGATTTTTCAGAGTTTTATTTTTTTCATTTGTTCTTAAATCTCTTTTCAGCATTAAAATTAAAAAATTAAATTTCAAAAGTCGTCTGCGCTTCGCACAAAAATTTCACTTTATTCTATTCTTATGGGTTTTTCTATTTCGTATGACAATTAGATTGACTGACTGACTATTTGTGCACGGCGTATTAACTTTTTAAAAAGTGAATTAAAACGGACAATAATAATTGTTTCGGAGATAATTTTTTGATACAAGTTCTACTTTTTAATCCATGGCTTCGAAGAAAGGTGCTAAATTCGCACCTTCTCCAAGCGTTGTTGTACGTAAGTGAATATAACAATCCCAACTGTAATTCGAACTCGTTTCTCCAATTTCTCATACCGAGCCTTTACCCATTATACCACCTGCGCGACTTAGCTTGCCGCATCTGGCCTTACCTTGCTGTTATTCATCTCAGTACTGACCAGACTCAAAGTTGATTCGCTTCAGTGACCGTGTTTCAACTTGATCTGAAAGTAAGTACCGTACGATAATAGAAATTACGACATCAGTATAAATAAAACATTACATTATAAGCATTTATTACATTACGAAAATGTTCAAATTACATATGGGAATCAGAAACAACAAAATAAAGATCAATATACTTCTAATTAAAAAATCACAGGCAATTTATAACATATCTTACCATATCTCGGACTAAATCATAAAAACTCATCTGAAATTTAAATTTATGAGAAAGTTCTGCCAACGAGTCAGCATCACCAGAAGAAAGCTTCAATTCAACAAAAACTGGTATCGAAAACTTTTTTTTTTTTAAATAAAATTATTTACTTGATGACTCCGACTCATCGGTGAAATATGCCAAAAATAGACTTTTTTTTCTTTTTTTTTTGTAAATTGCATTATATATTTACCGAATATATGTCAGCATATATTTAATATTTTATATTAATGTAAAAAAGTCGATTTACATTAAAAAATATATTACCGGCTATTATCACGTGTGTATGCCGGAAAAATTAAATATTTACGCAATGCATTGATTCAATTTGTGATAAAACAAACTGTTAGTCGGATATGTCTCATCGAAATAGTTCCCTAATGAAATCAAGAGCATACAGAGAAATCGATGGCAATAAATTCAACATTGCAAGCAAAGAAAAGGAAGTACTCTCAGTATTAACGCACCGACTGATCTCGTATCCACATAAAAAAAAGATTATTCATGACTACAGAGAGAAATGGATCCTAACCATAGGCTAATGAGATACACATTTTCTATTCAGTATTTCAGGGTGACTTAGTACAGCAGTTCGACTGTTTGGTTTGCTGTAAATGGACAGCTTACTTTGAGAAATCGAATATTCATAGTTGATCAAAAGAAAGCGTTTTGATGTTCCGTGTGGGAAGAAAAACGATAAAGAAAAGTAACCGCTAAAGTGTTAACTGGATGGCTTATCGCTTCTGACAGATACATATGTGAAAACCCGAGCGGACACACACACACCACACTTGCACTCACACATACACGTCGACTATATATATATATATATATATATATATATATATATATATATATATATATATATATATATATATATATATATATATATATATATATAAATATATATATATTTTAAAAATATGTCATGTATCTTTAAAGATACATGACATATTTTAGAAATGACATTAAATCGCTATGCGCCTACCGTAGTTGTTACCGAAACTAAAGGGCGGCATGGCGAGTTCTAATCCCGTTCGCGTTCATCTTCACACGTATAGCCCTGAAAATTATATGATTCCCTCTCTTCTCCTACTTGCAGTCTATTTCCATTGGCTTATTTGATCTGTTCGCAAGTCAGCTGTAAATTTTTATTTTATAAATCATTTTTAGTTTCTTTTTTGATGGTGGAAAGTAAACGGGAAAAAAACAATTACAGATTTGTTTGTTTTAACATCCAAGAAACTCAGATATCTTTTTAAGAAGAAAAATGTGGAAGTTGGCGTGTATTTATGAATTAACGTCAGGACGATCGATCATCTTTTCCAGTAATTAGGATAAGAATGACATGGATGTAGCTCCGAATAAATTTCTTATTTCAATAGTTCATGAATCAGTCATAAAAGGTAAAATTCTATTTTATGCGTATTTCTTTTCTTTGGTTCTTGAAAATTATTTTATTTTCGTTTCCATAGGACTTAACAAAACTTATATTAATAACACGAGGCATTTTCATTTGGTGGTGTAAAGGAAATTCCCAGAAACTCATTATTTTAAAAAGAGTGATCAGGGGGTGTAACCGATATGAATATAAACTCATATTTTCTTTATGATATAGGTTATGTATTTTTATGGTTGCGCCTTTTAAAACATTTTCATATAGTTTATATTGCTGGAATTTGTTTTTAAACATATCAACCAAAAGAAAGTGATAATTCCACTAAGACACAAGGGCTAATATGTAATGATGAGAATGAGAAACCTAATGAGACATGACAATATCAGAAAGTAATCATGAATTCACGGAAGATGGCGAGTGGAATTGAATTTAAATATTTGAAAAGTGGCATGGAAACAAGAAAACGGAAGATAGTTCCACAGGAAAGTTGTGTGAAAAAAGAAACTATTAATATAGAAGTTACGGTTTCTTCTAACTATTTCATCAATAAAATGATAGCTAATTTATAATTTAATAGTATGCTTAAATCTATGCGCTCCAGGTACCAAGAAGGAGAGCTCATAAAAAATCTTCCATAAAAATATCTATAGAAAAGCCACGTTATGACAGTGGAAAATTGCTGACGTCCAGATTACAGACCAGGAACAGTAATATTACAGAGTATTCTTTGAATTTTGTAGGCAATTCTGAATTTTATAGACGGAGCCCCAAACAAGCGATGGGAGAATATTCAATGCACGGACGAATAACTGATTTAGAAATGTCCAAGATTGTTTCCCACAGGATAAATCTAGTTGTCACGACACATTAAAGCATCTTTCTTAAAAGCAGTCCTAACAACTGGTTGAATATAATCGTTCCACTTAATATTAATATAAAATATGAAACCACGTAGGCTCAAAGATTTCCTCTCCTTGGGTTAGCATCAGTCAGGCAGACCAAATGCTAATGGTTGCTCTATAATGATTAAAGGTTAGACATTTTGTTTTAGAGACGTTAAAAATTACAAGTCATTTCTTGTCCCAGATAACAACAGATTGAAGGTCCTCTTCGGGAGTGGCTGCCAGTTGTACGTCAGAGCTATCAAACTTACAATTAAGACTGGCATAAGTATCTATGTCAACAGCATAAATAACTAGTTCGAATCTGTTGACGTTGGGAGGGCCATTGATGAAGATAAGAAACAACTTATGGCCAATGATATAGCACAGATGGACACCCGTATTACTGTTAAATTATACAGAGTCTGAGACATTCAACATGTCCTTTATTACCCCGATTGAATTATATCAAATAGCCAGCCAGAGACACTATAGCATTTAGCTTTGAAGAGAAGTGCAGAATACTAAACCCTGTCAAACACGTTCGAGATATCTTGCCATTCTTATCTAGAGATTGATAAAAAAAATCAGTTATAACCTTTAGATTTTCTTTGGTAACAAAGCAAAAATTCTGAACTGTAACGTGACATCTGTCCTTCTTTACGGCAGCGAATGTTGGAGGATTTCCTCAAAGAAGAAGAAGAGACTCGAGGCGACGGATATATAGTTCTACAGAAGGATGCTAATGATATCATGGACCGAGCGTGTGAGCAACGATGAAGTCTTAGAGGGATTGCAAACAAAGAGGAGGCTTATACTTAATATCAGGAAGAGGCAGCTGAATTTTCTGGGACACATAATGAGGACGGAGGCCGTGGAGAATCTGATACACACGGGTCGAATAGAGGAAAAAAGAGACAAGGGAAAAAAACGTGTGACATACCTTGCGGACTTAAGCAAGCGGATGACAGAACGTGGTCTTGGGGAGAAAGCAACGGAAAGGAACTTGTTGAGAGCTGCATGGGATAGAGGGAGGTGGCGAGCCATGATCGCCTACGTCCTGATAGATAATGACATATAAAAAGAAAAAGAAAAATATTTATAGTAGAGGTAGTTTAACATTATTAAATTGCTCTTTAATTGTTTCACTGTATATAATAATGTACAATATGGCCTAAGAAGAAACTCATTGACTAATATGGATTTTTGCTGATGTAGGAATCAGCACCGCTTAGTTTACAATACTTTATTGTTTTTTTTTAATCGTTGCAACCTGACAACTTTTTTAAATGATATTCAAAAAACAGAAAAAGCATCATGTTATAAAATCAACGAACGAATATGGAAGCTGACCCTGAATACGATTTCCACCATCTTGTTTCTTTCTTTCGTAACATAATTAGGTCGACTACAAGAAGCGTTTAACTAATTAAAAATTATTTTTCATATTTTTAATTGGCAGAACGATTATGGATTACATTTGAGAGCAAGCTGAATCAATTAAGAAGCTTGTAATTTGACTTGAAATTTTCAGAGTATTTTTTTAATGTCGTAATTAGTAGCTAGCGTAATTAAAGAGTCAATAAGGAATAATTTTCGGTTCAAGTCAGACATTACTTCTGACACCAAATAATATCAGGTTCCCTACAAAAGCAGATTAAAAAACAAATAATGTGCGATCGATGGATTAATTTGAAGAAATGGATGATACCCTACTGCTAATAATTGTATAGATAAGGTACATTGCGAGGTTAACAGTTACTGGCTGATTTTATAAGTTTCTATAATGTATGCTGAAGTAAATGCTGGCGGTGTATAGATAACTTTAATCATTTCAAGAGGTGGGGATCACTACAGTGTCGGTTTTAGGGCATGTTGTGCGTATCTAAAAGTGCAACTCTAACAAAAAATATTGTTTAAATATTAAATGTAATTCAACTCCATTTGAGAAGAAAAATGAGTAATCTCTTGGTGACACTTACCTATATCTTACTATGCATCCATAACTATGCAGAATCTCTGTCAGTACGAGAAACATCACAAATGAGAATTCTAGTTGAAACACTTCAAACTATATTTGTGCAAATAGCTTAAAACATAATTGATCCATTACTTTGATCCGTGTCATCGCTCTTTGAAAAAATATATCCAGACAGGCAGTAAAGATAGCTTCTGTTTGAATTATTTGTTTTTCATGTACCGTGTCTCTGTAGGATATGTGCGACCATGGCTCTTCAAAAATGTATGTTCTTTGTAGCCCTTAGTAAATTTGTTAATTTTACTATATATCCTAATGTCTATGTAAAATCTCGTTAGTAGGTCATGTGATATTTTTTTCTGTCTGGCTTGCTGTCAATAGGTCTTGTGAGTTGGAATATTCCAAGCCATATTTATTTATTATGTGTCCTAGAAATTACAACAGTTTCTTATGGGATGTATAAATGTCCCTTTCGTTTCTATTTTCTCTCAAACTTCGTCAATGCTCGCTTGTTCAATCAATGGTATTCTCAGAAATCTTCTGTTGGATCACATATCTGTTAGTCCAAGTCTTTGATCCATCTCTGGATACATTGTCCAACATTCACTGATTTATAGGGAGATTTATATTACATAAGACTTCAGAACTGTTTTCCTTGTTTGCTATCTGATTTTCATTATTTATATTCGGATAGTCGTGTGCATTGTAGTTATTATTATCATTTGATGAACTAATCGCAAGCAATCTAAAGATTGTGTCTCAATAAAATCACTGTGGAGAAAGCAACGACAAACCACTCCATTATCAATCCCCAAACCATATGTAACGTTAAATGGGCTGAAGGTACGTCATATCACAAATGGCTTATTCAGATATGGAACTAAATGAGTAGATAAAGTTCAATAACCATCTTAATATTCATAAATCCTGAAAGAGGAAACTTATATAAAATCAGTATTTTCACCACAAAACAATATCTAACACATATAATTAAATACTGTGTCGGCCGTTACCTTGATAAATATATCAATTAGAATAAGATCTGAATGTTGGTTTCGTTTTTAAGTAATTTAGACGACAATTAATGAATCGAACCCACTATAGTAATATTCATTTAATCATTACAAGCATAAACAATAACAAAAGGAAATTAAGACAGCTATTCAAAATCTAATGAATAATAATAATATAATATAATAATAATATATAATAATAATATAATAAGAATATATAATGATAAGATGTAATAATAATAATAATATAATAATAAAATATAATAATAAGATGTAATAATAATATTATTATAACAATATATAATAATATGTAATAATAATAATAATATTATAATAATATAATAATAATATATAATAATAAGATGTAATAATAATAATATTATAATAATATATAATAATAAGATGTAATAATAATAATAATATAATAATAATATATAATAATATATAATAATAATATATAATAATAAAATATAATAATAATATATAAAGATAAGATATAATAATAATAATATAATAATAATATATAATAATAAGATGTAATAATAATAATATAATAATAATATATAATAATAAGATGTAATAATAATATTATTATAACAATATATAATAATAAGATGTAATAATAATAATAATATTATAATAATATAATAATAATATATAATAATAAGATGTAATAATAATAATATTATAATAATATATAATAATAAGATGTAATAATAATAATATAATAATATATAATAATAAGATGCAATAATAATAATAATATTATAATAATATATAATAATAAGATGTAATAATAATAATATAATAATATATAATAATATATAATAATAATAATAATATAATAATAATATATAATAATAAGATGTAATAATAATAATAATAATAATGATAATATAAAACGAATTTGACGATGAACTTTTAAAAATAATTTATTTTCTCCCAAAATTTAATATATTTATCTATTTTATGAATGCATTTTTGACGAAGAAATGCATCTCAATAAATGGATTTAATGACACATTAATGCAATATAGCAACCGAAAGATAGCCCTCATGACTGTCACACATACAGAGGTATGGCAATTAGGTCCATCATATTGAAAGTATTAATGAAGATTATGCTATATAGGCGCAAACCGTTTCATGAAAGCCAACTCCTCATGATACATTATGGAATTCCTTCTAGTAAGTAATGCAATGATGGCACATATGTCATCCAACAACTCCATGAAATTGCTTACCACTCTAATAACATCGCACCAGTATATGATCACATCAATAGAGACTTCCCCTTCTCATCCATTAGAAACGGCCTTCTAAATTCCGAATCCGCTGAATGCATTAATCTAATAGAGGCACTGTATTGATCGGAAAATCTTTCATCTCTGGCGAGAAGCACAAATACGGAAACATTTCCAATCTTGGCCTGAGCACAAGGGTGAATTGAGAGCGCCAGTCTATGTAATCTATTCCTAGATTATTCCCTGCGTATTGACAAACACAAATCTGATATAATGGGTTCTGGCCATTCTATACAGCATCTCAAAAAATACATATATTAATAGAAAAAAATAACGATGCTGCTGCCTCTCCAATACCAATATTCGGATGAAGAGAAGGGGGCTATGTCGATAACACAGGAATTCATAGTTGCAATAAGAATGATCTTGAACAGAAAATCAACATACTCTACAAAGTGTTCCAAGAAATAGGACTTGTGCGAATCTATTACGCACGTACGTACATACAAAAATAAAAAAAATCACATAAAACGCCAAGCTTTCATTGGTTAATTATTCAACACTGCGTTATTATAGATAATTTACAAATCGCAACAATGCGACAATTTTGTAATCGCTCTATTTTTATGTAGTCAGTTTTGTGCACTTTTGGGAGAAACGGATCACTGGCGTTTTCTTAAGTCTTAAGTTTTCACTCGCTGATTGGTCTATGCCAAACAATCAGATCGTCTGTACGTGAATAATAATTCTCCCCGCGCAACGATCTGGAGTCTATAGTCACTCATTTAAGCAAGAATTTTTCTTAGCTAATTAGTGATAATTCAGATACCAAACGAATCTACGACATTTGAAACCATCCGCCAACCTTCTCAATGACACACACCACTCACATGCTGAACATACCTTGTATATACTCACATAATCTTTTCGTACACAGCAATTCTTTCAAGATCTAATATTACAAGTAACTCTTATGAACATTCTTACAGTGAACTTTGAAATACTAGAATAATAGTCAAAGATAGACAACTCTTGTTTATTCCAACCTTGTCTTACTTAAATGCATGCTTTCTTTCACATCGCTGTTCGATATTCTACATCTTGTTAAATACAGATTTTATGTGTAACAATGTCTTTGGCTTATCCTTTTCGGCGTCTGCCCTGTTTCCTTATCTAAAGCTAAATTAGATTCAAGATAAACTGTTCCAAATTAGAAACTATGATCTGAAATTCGAATGAAGCCAGTAAGAGCTCATGAACTGAATCCATCTTAAATTTGGAATAATTAAATAATAAACACTTCAGATACCCCTGCGTATGAATCAGTCATAAGAAAATTAGTATAGGGCAACAGGAAACTGAATACGCTCCGCGACAGCTAGTTTTGTATAACGCCGTAAACCAAAAAATAATCCTGAAAAGTTGAGCCATGTTCTTAAATAGCCTCGTCAAATCAATAATTTCATATGGGTGTCATGATTGACTCCAAACACATTCGGACATGTTTAACGACTCAGCTCTTTCTAAGATCAATAGTTTAAAATAGCTTTCAGTGAATAAAGCCTGCGCGTCTAATCAAAGCATATGCAACACAAAAAAAGACCTTCCACACGACTTCAAATAAAAGGTTAAGAAAGAAGCCCCCATTATTGCTGTAAAGAGAGATAACAGATACTGGACTTATGAAACCTGTTTTACTGAAACGTTGTTTTAAGGGAAAAGTTTTATAAATTTCATCTGAAAGCAGTACTTGGCTGCCCGGTCAATAAATGCCAAATGTTTCCTTGTAGGGAAAACGCTAATATTGCCAGTACCATTATCTTACCTCAAAATATAAGGAATAAACAAGAGATGTTTCATCGACAGTTATCAGTGCCAAGATATACCAAACAAATTAAAAAAATAATTTGATTATTTTAAAAGTAAAACATACTCTTTATTAAACTTACTAATAATTTCTCACCCAGCTCTAGACTACACAGCAGGGTAAGAATAGTTTTTCTAGCTTGAAATGGTAACCCTACTAAGAGAATGAAAACGCCACGAAACTACAGAAAATTGATGTACAAGATGCGGCAGAAATATATCCCGCATTTTAAAAGTTGACAAAAGGACTAAGGTACTATTCAAATTTATGTCATTTTTGTTTAAACGAGGGTTGACGACTGACACACTACAAATGGGGGCTTCTATTTGTCGTTCACTGTTGTAGACGATTTGTAAAGTTTTCCATCAAGCAACTTCGTGCGCTTCCAGATCTCTTAAGTGGGTTTCACTTAAGCGCGGAACCTGTCGCCCTGAAATTCTCACCGATTAATAACTGTATCGATTTTATATACGGAACAGCAACATTCCGACGTAACCTGAAATGAGAACGAAAGGCTCGCTGTGTTGCAATTACAGATTCACACGTCTTAAAAACACATTTCAACAGCAAACGTACGGTATGCTCCGATTCAAGCCAAGACGTTAAGTGATGGTATCAAATGGTAAGACAGTAGCTAGATGAAGACACCATTATCACATGCCTAAGTCGACTAGCGTTACACAGGTGACAGTTTAAAATGGGGGAGGTATTTCTGCTGAAAAAAGGTTTTTGTAGAGAGTCATGGTCGCTTCTTTCCTGAAGGGACATGACACCGCATGCTGTTATTTTATGAGCACGTACAAAAATATAACGTTTGCATTAGATGTATGATTTAAAATGTAATACATAATCTGAAAATTGTATTCGCTTCACGGAATGATATATTTTAATCGGTTTTCCCCAAAATCAAGGCAATAAATCCACTGGGAAACAGAAAAGTTACAAACAGAAAAATTCCTAATGAACAAGAACAACAGAAGATTAATCAGGAGGACACTAAGTAGCGATTGACATTGCATTTAAATATCGCAGATTAAATTTGACTGGAAAGCATGGCGTCTGGAGGGAGATCCACAAGCGATAAGTGCGAGAAATTAATCTACTACTAATTCAACACTTCTTCAAATAAAAGGCTAGGAAGCCCATGTCAATAATGAAAAGTGCGATAACAACACTGAAGAAATTACCTTTTTGAAAAATCATTTTAAGAGAAAAGATTTATAAATTTCAATCTAAATTAGTACGGGCTGCTTGGCCAATTGGTGGCAAATGTTACATTGTGAGGAGAGGATTTCTGTCACCATTACTCTTGATATGAGGATAAGGAATGAAGCTAGAATTGAAAAGTAGGTTGGACGTGGTGAGTTTGTTCAACAAGGTACCCACGGAGGAGACACTCTCAGTAGTCAGAGACACATTGGCCTCTGACACATCCCTAGGTGAACAGACCAGTATTCCACTAGATAATCTGATGGAGATTTCGGAATAGGATCACACTGGGATATCTACATGATGAGGGCTGAGCAATGGGCTTACCATTATCACCAGCAATGGCGAATATACCCATAGAACACTTTGAGGAAATGGCATTAGAATCTATATCTCTAAGGCCAACTTTATGGTTAAGATACGTACATGACACCTTCATATTCTGTCCACACCAGTAAGATGTCCAGGTTCTACTGGACCATGTGAACTCAATACGAACTTCGATAAAGTTCACGATGGTGAAAGGGAGTAAAACACATTCCCATTCCAGGATGTTCTAATATCTCGAACTGAGCATGGGTTCAAGACATCCCTATAACTGAAACCGACATTCACCGGACAGTACCTCAATTTCAACTCCTGCCATCCATTAAGAAAGGGATCGTTCGCTGCTTACAAGACCGAGCAAAAAATCATGTGGCGACTCAGAGGCATTAGATAAAGAATTGGACAGTATAAGCAGTAACCTACAACGCAATAACTAACCTGGGTACATAGTAACAGCCACAAAAAATGGGATAGGCAGGTAGAAGAGGAGGACAACAACACTCAGAGAACGGTCTTCCTAATTTATGTGATGTCGTTACCTGAGAAAATACAAAATATGCGATCCATATATCATCAGGACGACAATTCGCAGATATATCTTCCGAGTAAGAGCCCCATTGAGTAGAACATGACTAAAACTGTGTGTGCGTCATCCCGCGTAGCTGCGGAAAGAAATATAAAGGGAAAAGTGGCCATCCCCTTACTGTAAGGCTTCAAGAACACCAAAAAATCTGTCCCTCGAAGGGAAGTCGAAACATCAAGCATGGTGGACGACATATGGAGGGGAAATGGAGATCATTGCCCTCTGTGAGATCAGGTTGAAATTATAGACACAGAAAACTATTGAAAAATACGTTAACTTAATGAATGCATGACTAGAAAAATCTCCTGAGCAGAAAGCATAGAAATGAAAACAATATGGGAAACAGTAATAAGGAGTCCCAGAGAAAAGCAATAATGATAAAAACGAAAATTGCAATATGAGCTCTATTAAAACCTATACAATGATAAGAACAAAATTTTTAATATGAGCAGTGGGAAAAATGGTTACTGAAGACATTCATACACAAATGTCTTTAAGGACACATGACACAGTGTATAAAGGCGTTGGTTAGATCCAGTGACAGGGCCCAAAGATCTGTGAGTTAAATACTTCGTTAAGGCAGTCAAGAGGTGAATTAACAAGAGATAACTGATAACTGAGATGTCTACCCCAGGTTTCAGTTCGACATTCCAACCATTTGAAGAAGGCCGGGGAGTACAACGGCCGAATCGTTGTGATAAATATGGCAACAAAGATGAAGAGACAATAGTTGGAATAATGAAAATAGTGTACATAACACCTCATCTCAGAAATATAGACAGATACAGACTTGAAGAAGTATGAATGTAATTGATCAAATAAGTAATATCATGCATGTCTCTGCCACAAGTGTCATCTTCGAAAGTGTATAATTAGATACGATCTCACGCGTTTGGATTATCCGGGCTTACATACACATTCAGCAGTTAAGCAACATCGAGCATGATCATCAATAGTTGCAAGTTAGGATGTGCAGGTGCTGTCAGAGATAATAGCTCCGAATTGTTAATCGGAGAGCGAAGTTCTAATTTCAGTGTGAATTCACCATTTCTCTCCCATATATAGGTTAATTAGTAATAATTGAATTGCTAAAACTATTATTATTTAAAAAAGAAAAAAAAGGCAAACAAACAAATTGCCTACAAAATATTTATGTTTTGGAATGAAATAACTGATACAAGTTGATACGACTCTAAGCAAAACAACCAACAAACATACCCACACACACATACATACATACACACACACATATATATATATATATATATATATATATATATATATATAGATAGATAGATAGATAGATAGAAAGAGATATTTAAGTATAGACAAGTATAGACATGGCAATTGATTTTAATCTTTTTTTATCTAAATTGCAAATGATCTTTCGTTAAACTCATTGCTGCAGATGTAACAAATTTCTAAAACAAATACAATTGCCGTGTTGGTGTTTTCGACCCCTGTGAGACATCCTCGGGGTGCGTAGGCAGTGAATTTACGAAGCTATAAACAATAAGTACATGAATTATATATGGTAAGAATAATATAAGAGCCATTCTTAATGTCATATTTTAAACTGGATCGAATAAATCTAAAATTCCGCAAGCACTTTCTTCCACATGTCACGATCAGTCATGTAAGATGACGTCTTTTATGCTTTGGAAAATACTGGGTTGAAGGGCATAATTATTTTTATAGATGCATTGTTGACGTTGTCTGAGACAGATATCTTCAACAATTTCTAATCTTTTCATAATACTTGATTTATGGATTATTTTTCTTTTATTTTAAAATGTCTTATGCTATCGTTTTTATGACGCTTTTTAATGTTCTATATAATAGTACTTTGTTCGGATAAATGTTACGTAGAACCGCGTCGAAGAATTGTTGCAGTGTATCATATAATATATATATATATATATATATATATATATATATATATATATATATATATATATATTGTTTATTGTTTACTAAGATGCAATATCCAGTTAGATAGAAACATTCCTTACCAACATTATGTAACGGATGTGAGAAAAATTAATGTTATACTTAGATTACAATGTTTTAAAGGGAATGTTAAAAGAATCAATATATTGATTAGAATAACTGCTATCTGATTAATTCTAATAACAGTGGTAAAAAATCTATTAAAAAAAAATTTGGTCAGAGATGAACACATAAAGTGTTTCCTCTTTAATATTGTCCAGGAGCGAGAAATATCAGCATTTGAAAGAACTAAATTGATTGGCCATAAGAAAGATCCAAGTTTTACGAAAAGCGTGGAATCATGGTTGTCATAAACCGAAGCATTAATTTCCTGTCAAAAAATATTTCGATTGATCGGAAAGTATGTGTTATCTGCCAACTATATCAATTGCATAATTTAGCAATTCAAATGACTGTAGGAATCTACCGATATGGGTAAAACGGATCAGAAAATTAGAGCAAGGATTAATCAAGGCGTAAATGAAGATTAGCAGCAATAGAGAAAATAAAATATATGCGCTACAAAGAACAGGAAATTGTGAAGAGTCTTGACCTTCCAACGTCCTGAATGGTAGATGAAGTGTAAAAAGACGATACCATGATTTACACGTATATATATATATATATATATATATATATATATATATATATATATATATATATATATATATATATATATAAAAGTGTTTTACAAACAACGTTTATCCTGTATAAAAACAGTTACATTTTAAAAAATGTGGTCAATAATCAGTTCACAAAATCGAAAGTGGAGAGACAGAAAATATTATAATATTGGAAACACCTATCTTTTCTACTGCCACGATTTTCACCAATGAAGATAAAAAATTGAGCTTTCCTCTGCCTGAGAAAACTTTCATTGGTGTTAACCAGGGTAGCGGAAAAGCAGAGTGCTTGTAATATTCTCTCTCTCTGTCTGCCT
This sequence comes from Acanthosepion pharaonis, assembly GCA_903632075.3. Classification (NCBI taxonomy): domain Eukaryota; kingdom Metazoa; phylum Mollusca; class Cephalopoda; order Sepiida; family Sepiidae; genus Acanthosepion; species Acanthosepion pharaonis. The sequence continues at coordinate 679,472 of CAHIKZ030005461.1, read as the reverse complement.
CTGTCTCTGTCTCTGTCTCTCTCTCTCTCTCTCTCTCTATATATATATATATATATATACATATATGTGTGTGTGTGTGTGTGTGTGTGTAATTTTAACAATTATATATATATATATATATATATATTGATGCATATTTTATTAAATAATATAGACAGATATAGTTTTTGTCTATTTATTTTAAGTAAATTCCTCTCATATTGTCTGATAAGTTTAATAATATTATCATTGAAGGACTAAAGGACATCACCATATTGATACATGCTGTGACACGATTTCCGCTTCCGCGTCTCGTATACACGTGTTAGTCGTTGCCTTGAAATTTTTCACGCAACAAAAACAGACTATCATTATTATTCCGTGTATTGATTGATATATTAAAAAGTAATTGTCATCTTTGATAATGCCTTATGTTACCCGAAAGCTTAGATTGGATTTAAGCATATATATATATATATATATATATATATATATATATATATATATATATATATATATATGATTGCTTTGTCATTCAGTTCGCCTATGTGAATTAATTTTATCTATCTTTTTGTCTAACTTGCAAATGATCTTTTGCGAAACTCATTGCTATAGATTTACGCAATTTCTAAAAGGAATACAATTGTCGTGTTCGTGAATTGGACCTTCAATTCACATATATATGCGAAATGAATGACAAAAACTGTTACGCGTTTTCTGTTTCAAATGATTAATTCATTTGTTTTGTTGATTTCTCTTAGTGACATATCAACCAATTTGCTTTATTAAATGCCAGAATATAAATAATTTCAACTAAGTATGTTTTGAACACAATTGTATGCCTTCAACAGTGTGGTGTAATGGTTAGGAAGTTTGTCTCCCTAGAACTGTTACGACTTTGTAGTGAGTTCAATTCTCATTGATTGCATCTTACTTTCGGCTTTGTGCCACATCCAGTCTACTCTTGGAAAATAACTACTAAATATATTGATGTTCATGTAGTGCTAGTGTCTTCTATTTAAAATATATTGCTGGTATTTTTATTATTAAAATTGATATTATTCATTCATATTGTTTGAGTTTGCTGAGTGGGGTCACTATTTGCCCATAGATGTGACCCTAACAGGCGATACCAACTCGTATTAGGGTTGATCTGGGAACAACAGCGATTAATATGTAGTTATATGCTCCTCAATACCTCCAATCTCCTGATCAGTTGCTTTATTGTCGAATGAAGTTTATAGTCATACCCATAAATTGGTTTATTCTGGATAAATATTAACGATGGAGTCTTATACATGAAGGTAGAGGGAACAAAATACAGCAGAACACGTTTTTAATTCTACACCCAGAAACACTGACAGTAAAATATTGTTTAAATTTAGCTTTTCGATGAAAGCATATTTCATTTTTGTCATTCAATACTATCATACGTCCCTGCATTGAAAACTGGTGCCATATCAGTCTTGATGCTCCTTCTGTACATCTCGTGATTCTTAACAAAACGAATGAAGGATCTGTAATGTAATCGATGCTGACCAGACATCACGACTTCAGTCACTGATGTGATGTGGCTTTTCTCTGTCTTTCCATCAAATATATACATCGTAACTGTTCTGATGAGCTTTCTTCCCTGGTGTCACGATTACATACATTTAAGCGTGTTACTAGATTGGCAACAAGGTTTCACCGTTTTACAATTCTTTAGATACAACCGCCCCTTTTACTCTAACAGTTCCTACCTGGGAAAATTCTTTCGAGTTTTTCCCCATTTTTACTATTTAAAAAAAAAAAATAAATGCAACGTCAATCGCCATAATTTATCTTCTTGAACCCTGTTACATTTTCTCCTTTCCTCAATCCTTAATATTCTCATTCTTCTCATCCCTTTTTTGGATTCACTCTTTGTAATCCCATGCATCCTTGTGGTTTTATCGCCTTGCTTGGGGTGGAATGATTTTTAAAAAAAATAATTGCTATTAGTTTAAGATATAGGGTTGTATATCGTATATCTAAATATTATATTAGTGAACATACGCATTTCATTGACAGTGCATTATTTTTTTGAAACATTGAAAGAAACAGAGGAAGTCTTATTAAAGCGACTATGCTTATTGAGAGGGGTCCAACCAGCACTCTCTTAACCTGGAAACCTCTTCATAGCAACTGAATTTCTGATGAAAAACAAGGCTCAATCCCCGTTTTTATACAGCACATCGCTCTCTGAGATATTTCAATGCTACTTTTTTTTTAACCGTTCCACCCCAAGCAAGGCGGGGAGACACTAGGACTCAGGGGGTTACAGAGATTTGGAGTGAGAGCAAAGAAAAGTGATAGAGGAAACGATGAAGTGAACGGATAGGGGATAGATCAAATCATCTGGAGACATCGATTGACATTATATTTGAATAGTTGGAGATTATAGCTATCAGGGAAACAGGAAAAGAGGAGTGAGTTCCACTGGAGAGAAGTGTGAGATATGAAGCTATTGGAGTAGAAGAGATGAATACATCTAACAGTTACTAGAGTGAAAGGGTGAGAGCGAGATGCCAGCCTAGTTAAACGCTTAAATTCATGAAGTCCGGGAACCAGCGAAAGTAGCTCTTCGGAGCATTTACCGTAAAAGTATTTGTAAAAAAAAAACTAGAAAAGCGACGCCCGTCTGTGACAGAGCGACTGCAGCCGGGATGCCAGATCAGGGCCAATTACATTGAATACCCGTCTCTGGATTTTATCAAGGACTTTGATACAAACAGAAGGGTCTCCAGACCATATACGGCAGTAATACTCCATGCAAGGCGATTTGTAAATTTGACGTATCGCTTCCGGTGAGAAAAATATCCTGGCTTCTGCTAAATATATTTTATATTTTCGGGATACATAGCAAGCGATATTATTCTGAGGCTTTCAGACTCTATTTCTACGCTAGCGGTGGCCTTCTGACACGTTCAGAAACACAATCAGGTCTTTGCTTTTGAAGATATTGTTCTACTTGTAAATGATAAGGCTACTTGCTTTCCAGATGTTTTCAATATTGCGAATCTACCTTGTACGCCGTAATCTTGCTTCTGAAGTCAGCAAAAACTGCCACTTCTTAGTGTTTGGTCATTTCGCGAGATGGATTTTCCATTCTGGTTTTCCTGCTCACGACATGTATCCTGTATTTTTCTTAAACTTCAGAACAGCTGTTGAACCGAGCCTCTCCACCGTCTTTTATATTTCCAGGCGTTTACTCGAGAATTAATATATAATAACCCGAACATCTAGAACCGTTGTCAGTGACGACTGGATAATTTTTCTTCTCCTTTCTCTGAGTTTGAGTCAATGAATGTAGATTCGCATCGTTATTCGCCCAAGAACACTTATTATAAACTCATTGTTGAAAGGGAGTTCTAATTTTAGATGGGCGCCTATTCGAGAGCTAAGTTTAAATCGAATATTTACGATAGGGCAGATAAATATTCTCTCCCATTCAGTTTTCTTTATTCGATGATATAGATTTACATTTTACCTTTCATCCATTTTCTGGCGTTTTCCCTACATACTTTGCAGTCATCGTGTTTCTTTTAGTATAATTTATATATTTCTCGATTTTATATTCTATTATTATTATTATTATTATTATTATTATTATTATTATTATTATCACAGACATTTTATATAGATAAAGTTCTTCGTGATACGTGAGCTGTTCTTGTAAGTACACTCTTTTGTATATCTTTAGTTCATGAGCTATCAGGAAACCCCTCAATGTTTCTATCGGAACTTTTTCCGAGGGCTCCAAATACAACTGAAATTATTGATATCCTCATGGGTCAGACGTTTGAGATTTCCACGTCATTTTCCTTTTTTTTTTTTATTCAGTGTATGCTAACACTGTGCAACCTGATAAAAGTGATCAGTTATCTCGGAATAAGCATTTGGGGATCAACACCACTTTTCAATATGGTAATATTTACTTAGCAAGTACTTATCCTGTGCAACAAGAATAAAACCTTCAGTTTATGTTTTAACCCTGAACTAAGTAGCAACTAATGGGTATCGCATATTTTTATATCAGCTTGATGGTACGAGGAGAGTATTGACCAAACTTGCTTATCTTGCCATCGTCTTTACATTTGATACACTGCTTTTGCTTTCTTTTTTGATTTTGCCGCTGCTGTATGTGTATTAGGGTTTATTTGCACATTTACACACACCTGAAATTGGTGGCTTCCTTCATTACTGAATACGGCTTCTTATTTCTTTCATATTTTTTTGACACAGCTCACCCATCTTTCTCCAGTGGCCCTATATCTTTGAAGACTTATTGTTGTGGTTTTGCAAGCCAGTTCGAGATGAACTAATCCTCTCCCCACGTCGTATCTGGCCACATCAACATCATCATTAGGATGATGAAAGCGGTGACAAGGGAAAAGCTTTCATGTTTTGACATCAATTCGCTTAATGTCAATCATGGTCCAGTTAAGCATGTCAAAACGGTATTGCACTACAGGGACAGCCAGAACGTTTATGTCGGATAATCTGTTTTGTGAATTCAGCTCGGCTTTAACACCAGACGCACAAGCCTGTAGTATTATTTCCATACATTCTCCCCCATTTGTTTATGCCTCATTCCATCTCCTTTAGTCACTCTTAGGTATTTATAAATTTTGTTCCAGCTCTCAAAACTTTGTAACAAAAGCTAGGTGTATTGTGAAGTAATATATATATATATAGTTTAAACTGTATGAATCATACGACAACACAGATACATAAAATGTTCAAACAAAACTCAAAAGTCTTCATATAAAACTTTATATATATATATATATATATATATATATATATATATATATATATATATTATAAATATATATTTGAAAAGCTTAATGAAACGTTTGCCTATATCTAATAGAAAAAGTCTGGGTAACAAAAACAATATAAATTTTGACCTCATCATTATCGTTGTTACGAGCCTGAAATTGTAGACATTGTTTCTATAACTTCAAGCAAAAAGAGAACGATTGACTTTCCCGTCTCAGGATCTCTCGTGCAGGTCTCGTCAGATCACGTAACTGTTTCTATTATCGTGACTATTTCTAATTAACTTTTATTGCTATTTTTTATTTCTCTACTCTTTACCATATACATTTATATGTCTTAAGCTTGTCAGGAACGTATTGAGGTGATTTATGTACGGAGTTATATTATTTTGTCTGTTGAATATAAGAAGTTTAACATATATTGTAACAGTTGTGTACTCCGATCGTTTATCACGTGAAGTGGAACACCTCAAAGTGTGTTCAACGTGTGAATGAATGCATTGACCACAGATCGTGCTGTTATATCTGGTAATGATTCTGCTTCAACCCACTTAGTTGTGCGGTGAATAGAAACAGGAATCTAAAACGATGTTTTGTATATTTTACAACGTCTCTTAACATGTAATGGGCCAATTAAATCAGAGAGAACCGTATTAGAGCGAATAGTAGGCAATTCAATAGGGTGAATGGCGGAATTTGTATGTACCTGAATTTTGCTTTTCATGAGACATTTCTTTTATTGTCTTGTCCATATAAGACCAAAAAATGAGATTCTAATTCCTAGGTGTGATATTGCGTAATTCACTAGGTATATATGGTCTGGGAACTCTGCTAGAATTATCACAATAAATATAGATCTATTATTCTCATTACTAAAATTGTAGGTTTTATGTTTGGAAATCAGTGTCCTTAACCTTTGCAGCACCAATAGCTGGCAAATCATACAGATCTACAATAACTGCTAGTGCATGTCTACACAAGAAACTAGCTACAAACTTTTGATATACCTTTCTACAAACTATATCTGATATATATTCATTTAGAATTGTTAATTTCCGCTGCTGTCTCTCTGGGTTTAGACTTCGGACTACTCCGCACAAATTCTCATGGTCAGTTAATAAGAAACATGTTTTCTTTCGAGAAAATTTTTAAAATATAGCGTAGCTGAATATGCTGTAAAAATTTCGAGTACCTAGTTTGAGTGACCATTTTGGAGAAGAAGCCGATTGGATGTGTTGCTGATGTAGAGCTTCACCAATGACATAATTATTGCTATCACTAATCAATTCAGTGCAGTTAAACCGTTGATGAACTAAAAAGAGAAATCCGTTGATTCTGCTTTTAATATCGTTAAATGTTTGCAATTCCAAGTCATTTGTAAATGTAACATTACTGCATATACGTATTTTTTTCTGTTAATGGTATGACTATGTCTGCAATGTTTGTAATTAATTTTCTATGAGGATTTACCATACCGGAGAAGCGACAAAAATTCTAGCATTATTTTATGTTGTTCTGATACCTTCATAGATAATAATGTAACCAAAAATCGACTGAAGTCGCTTCAAATGTTGATTTTGTTTTGAATTTTTTTAGATTAATAACATGAAGGATTTTTATAAGAGTATCAACGTCTTCTATGTGTGTTGAAGAATCATTGCTGAAATTAAGAATATAGTCACTGTAAATAAATACACAGTCAGCATACTGAACGTTCTTGTTCCTCTATCTAGGAAAAGTGGATGTTGTATTTTTTAGTAAAAAAGGCATGTACTTGTATTCGTGCAACACTAGAGGTGGAATAGATGCTGTTTTTTTTTATTTCACTCGATTGCATTTTGATTTGATGTTATGCTGATACCAGGTCGATTTAGCTAAATATTCTTTTATTGGCTAGTTTAGTAGCATTTGAATTAATGTTGATGTGGCATTTATTGCTTTTTGCAATGCCGTTTAATGTGCGGTAATTACTGCAGAATCTGAAATTGCCTCCTGCCTTTTACAACGTTTAGCGGGCTAGCCTATTCGCTATCAGAAGGTTGAAAGCACTGTTCTGTACTTTCAAAAACTCACTCTTTACTGCCTGGGTTTTCACTTCTGACAGACATCTTGGCTTTGCAAAAGCAGGAGAATGACAGCCTTTATCTATTCTATGATATAATCCTGTATATGTGTTTGTTGCGTTGGTATGTGGGGATATAAAGTGGCGATATATTTTTATAAAGATTTTAAGGCATATTATTATTCCCGACTATGTTGATAGATCCGTTGAATTTTTGTAGTTTCTTTGAACCCGATGTTGTGGGATCGATGATCGTTCTCTTTTGGCAATCTATCAATTAATTAAAACTGTTTAGAAAGTCGAATCCTAGTAGTGGGTGTTGAATGTCTGCCACAACGAACATCCACAGAAAATATCATCAACGGGTTGGTAGGGTTATTTCGGCTTTAATTTGCCCGTAGCAGCGTATGTCTGACACTGTTGCCTGGCTATAGAAACTGGTGTTGGCTCCGTTGATAAACTGTTAACGTAGCTATATACAATGATAGTTAAGCTTGCACCGATATAGATTATAAATGAAAATGTGTTTTTTCTCCAACGTTGCTGGTATTTGTAATAATGGCAGACTCAAGGGAGATGCCGTCGTCCGCCCAATTAGTTCCCCGCTTTGAAGCTGGTGAAGATGGACGTGAGCTTGGCTGTTATATCAAGTCTCTTTCTTTGGCCATTTGCACCAGGGTTGAGATAAACCCGCCACGACCGCATAATAAATGTCTGCTCTATATAATCTTTGTAATTGTCCCCTGTGGAATGGCTTAGGTCTGTAAGGTATTGCTGAGGTTTTAGTAGGCACTTCTCTCGTGAGAATTTCACTACACATGCTTAATCTAGCAGTCTTGGATTAATGGCATTAATTCGTCCGCCAATTAGTTTTAATCTTGTTGTTTACACTGGGGCGACGGAAGACAGTTTTACACAGATGTTTACAAACTTTACTATGTCGTTGCCTGTAATAAGGAACAGAACTAAAGACGTGTCTTGACAAAGAGATTAATAGAATATTGACAACGGCGCTAAGAGCAAATAAAAATGCAAGTAAAAGAGGATATATATATATATATATATATATATATATATATATATATATATATATATATATATATATCCTCTTTTTACTTGCATTATACAGGTGTCCATAAAGTCCGTGTGCAATTTAAAAATATAACTTTATTTGTATTTGCGATAGAAATAATCTGTAAAAAAATGTTATAAAGTTTTATGTACCTTGTTTTAAGTATAGCTAAAATAACTAATGTCTTTCCAAGCATTGCTGTAAATCAGTTGCCAAATGATTTCCGCGAATTTCAAAATTGTATTACACTTTCTATTGCTAATGATGGAGTACATATGGAAACTTAAATAAAATTATAATAAAACCTTAAAAAATATAGATTTACTTCTTTCTAATCCTTTTTACAACTTATTTCTATCGTAAATACAAATAAAATTATAATTTTTTAAACTGCACATGAACTATATGGACACCCTGTATATGGATGTAAGTTACTGCTGATGACATTTACCCACCCAATTTAGTATTTTGTTTCAATATTCTGGATATCATAAAAGTTTCTCTGAGTCCTCGAAAATCGTCCTACGGCTACTGAATCAGAATCGGAAATCAGAGTAGAATGCTAATCCTCAAACGGGTAGGGTGCTGGCAAATGTATTTCAGGGTTATTCACTTCTTTAAGAATCGATACCAGACACAGGTTCTTCCACTTCTTTAGTGTAATTAGCTTGTTATCTGTTGTTTTTTTTTGTTCTCCCCGATCGTGTATTCCCAACAGGAGCCAAATCATACATAGATACAGTAGGCTCATATCCCCTCATTAAATATTATATATTAGAGAGTGGCTTCTAACCGCTGAACTTTGTCGACTAAAGGTTCATAATTATTAACACGGATGTAAGAGAATCTGATCAGCGGATGCTAGTGTCACGGCAAGCGGTGACACCTAATATACCAGCGTTGATAAGAAAATATTTTTTTCGTGGAGTGTAGTGTTCCTTGCGGTACAGTGTAGACATATTGTGGCATGCAATACTGCGACTAGAAAAACTTCCCACTGAGATTCCCGTAGATTTCTCGAAGCCATAGTCCAGTTTGATGTGCTTCAATACAATTCAGTTGTATAGTTCACACTGACCATTCCCTTGGGGTTGTAAGAGATTGTTCGAGTCGTCGCTATACCCAAATTATGAAGTATTCACGCAACTCCTTAGATAGAAAAAAGGAATCCCAGTGAGCATGTGAATTAAGTATTTAATTACGTTACTAGTCATATTAGGGCGGTAAAAAGAAAATGAAACCGACAGTACTCGTATGTTACTGTTAATTTATTTATGTATGCGAGTTAGAAGGAAGATATGACTTAAAATTTATGCTGAATCTTTCCCTTGGTTGTGTAGCCTTTAGCAATCGGACTTTTCAGGATTTTAGGAACGTGAATTCCACCTTGCACAAACGAGACGGTCAGCGCATACTTGTTTTACATCTTCCATAAAGTAAGGTCGATTCCTGACATTGACATATTAGGATAACCTGGTTATACCTAGGTAACAGAAACGATTGTAGAGTTCATATAAATTTTATTTCTGTAAAAAACGAGCCTCTGAGAGTCTACGTGCAGTTATATTGTCCTTTTCTAATCTGTAAGTAATTACAGTTTTGTGTAAGCGTTTCTCGAGTTATCCCTTTTATGAATGCTACTTTTTTTCCATTATTTGATCCGATATCCATACCGATGTCATCACTGAAACATTTTATATTATTGACGATACCATTCAATCCATTGACGTCTTTGGCAAAGAGATTCGTATCATCCATTTTGGAAATCCCCAACTTTGTATTATTATTATTATTATTATTATTATTATTATTATTATTTTTTTTGATTTCTGGCGTTTACATTTCTTTCCGGGTCCCGCCGAGGGACCTAAGGTTAGAAATGGCGTCATGACACATTCCACTGACAAAAAAAAAAAAAAAAAAAATTACATAGATAAAGCCCTTCGTAAGGCGTGGGCTGTACTTGTCAGAACAATTTTTTCTATCTCCTTGAGGCATGGACTTCCAGGAATCCCTTCAATTAGTCTACTGCAATCTTTTCCAACCAGTCCTAGGGCTCCAACTACAACAGGGATTGTTGATGTTCCCATATGCCACATTTTCGAGATTTCTATTTCAAGGTCCTTGTACTTTGACAACTTTTTGAATATCTTCAAATATACATTGCAGTCAGCTGGGACTGCCATATCAATAAGGAGGCACCGTTTTTGTTTGTGGTCTTTAATAACAATATCTGGCCGGTTGGCCTTGATCGTTCTGTCAGTGTGTATTGTGTAATCCCATAGAATTGTAACAGGTCCTATCTCCGTAACCGGGTCTGGGTGGTGTTCATACCATTTGCTTTCAGCTTTCTTCCCGTATTATTATTATTATTATTATTATTATTATTATTATTATTGTCGTTGTTGTTGTTGATGAAGATGTTTTTGTTATTTGCTGTTCTGTCATTTTTAGTATTGTTGTTGCTTTGAATATTTTTATTGTTATTATTGTTTCTATTTTTATTATTCGTAATATTTGTATTAATAATAATATTATTATTATTAAATAGTTTTCTATTAATTTGCTTTTTAATTATTTTCAATGACATTATACTAATCTATATATATATTTTGATACCTTCTTTGTTGCATTTTGTTTTCATTTCTTTTCATGTATTTGCCTTTGTTTCGTCTTACATTTGCATCGCTTATCTTTCTTTGTTTCGATTTCAAAAAAAAATCTTTATTTCATCTTATTTGTTTTTTATCCTTGTCTTATTCTGCATGATGTTTCTATGTTCAATACAACGCTATCTTTTATATCTTTTTTATGCCCTTCTCTTCCCTTTGGTTTTGTTTGATTTTGAAGGGATTTTTCTTATTTTTCTTATTGTTTTGTCTATATCTATATTTTTTAATTCTTTTTTTTTATTTTTTCTTATTATTTTTCTTCTATATTTTATTTTTTCTTTCTTCCCTATCTATTCATTGTTCTTTTTTCTTTCTTTTCCATTTTTCGTTCTCGGTTTAGGTTTGATTCTTTTTAGCATTGTATCTATTCTTTTATTCATTCGTTTGTTTCTGTCTTAATTCTATGTTGTTTTGACCATTTCTCTTGTCTTTCCTTTCTTTTATTCTCATAATTCTTTCTTTTAAAATGTATTTTCCCGTTTGCATTGATCAAATCACATTTTTATTTTGTATCATATTTCACTTTAACTTTGACTTTTCTTCCTTTCTACACATATTGCTTTTTCCCTTCTTCCTATTCTGATTTTCAGATTGCATCATGTGACTTCAATATTATTTATTAATGTTGATTTTGTTCAATCAACCCGTGTTTTTTTTTTTCGAACATTTCCTATTTCCTCGACATTAAAACAATGTCAGTTATCTCCATTTCATTTGTCTTGCAGTCGATTCCAAATTACATAAAAGGCATATTAAATCGTAATATATACCATCATAAAGCCAGAAAGCGGCTGGCATCAGAGTGACGATAAAGTAAGCCACTCTAACCTATTTCTTCAAATCAGGGCAACACTGTATATAAGACGATGTCGCATAAAAGAAACAATGTCGATAATTAGATTACAACAAAAAATTTATACTAAAATAAAAATAAAATTCGATTGAAAATGATCATTTTTAAGACAATTTATTGATTGAAATTAAAGAGAAATGGATATAACACTTGGATATGTGTCTCTTCTTAGCATTTTAAGTGCGTGGCAGCATAACTTAACCTGTTTTAAAATCTTGATAGAAGGCAAAAACCTATGGGAGAGTGACTCTAAGAGTATTTTCGTGTTAATATTTTCCACTGGCATAAAGTGTAAATATATTGAATCAATTGCTATGTAGGCTCTGTCTACGGATAGAGACTAAACTGAGAAAAACAGACGAGTTGGAGTCTGGCAGTTCGTAGTCTGTCTTACGATTGACAAGACCTCCATCTTCGGGCAGAGTGTTCTGTCTTCGGATAGAGACTAGACTGAGAAAAACAGACATGTACCTGTGCACTTTCGCGTCGACTGTTCAAATTTTCCCGGGTAGAAACGCGCGGATTCACATTAATAATCCCGATCTTGTGTCACAGTTCATCCTAGTGAGCCGATTAGTAGATACCAATTGTTGTGTCTGCTGTTAATACATTTTCTTCAATCTGTCGTGTTAGACATTTTTTCTCACCAGAATCAATCTTACATATTTATAAGGTTACCATTCCCGCATGCATTGAATATTGCACTCATATCTAGTGAGGTGATTCTTATATGTATGTAGAGATTCTTAATAAATTAATTGATCTTGGCATAACATCTCGGTTTCTGTCGCTTTCGTCATAACGTATCTTCCTTGTACGTTTTCTAAAAGAATACTTTCAAGGTAATTGTTCTCATGAACTTTCCTTAATGATAATTGACTTTATGAAATTAAGCACACTACAAGATTGGCGACTAAGTCACCTCATTTTAAAGTTGAAATGCATAGATTTAACCATAAGTTTTATACTAGCACTTTCTTCCCCCGCACTTTTGGTTTTTGTAACTCTTTTCTGGTTACTTGCATTACAGACAACGTTTCTCTTCAAGAGTTTAAATGCAATATCAATCGTTACCATGTCTATTATTAATTCCTCTTATTTTACTGTTCTCTCTCGTTAATACTCTTTTTTTCACATATTCTTTCACATTCTTGCGTTTTAGTGGATTTATTGCCTTATTGGCGTGAAATGATTAAAAACGTTTGCAAGTGTTCCGTCATATTTTTGGAAAACCCTGAATTTTCTCTAACCCTTATGAACGCATGGATTCTCAATGAATCTTTTTTGTCTGGAACGACTATTGAGACTCAAGTTCACTTCAGATCTCAAGTGGATCCCTAAAGTACAATCAATTGCTTAACACGCTGTCAAAATAACCGGTTACTTGTGACTCTTCCTGACACTACTTTTCATGCTCTCTCAAAAGTCAGATCAAGCCTGGAAGCTGACTAATCGACAGTTTCCAACATTGATAAATTTCAAAACCCTTTACACGGCTTTGAGGCTGATATAATAGTTTCAAATATAGATCCCCTTTTCGACAGACGAAACCTCGCAATCCACATTTCTAGCTATCGCTATATACATTGCAAATGCTCAGACGAGCTACATTAGTTTCACCATTTCATAATTTTAAAGACACGCTTTGCCATTTTAGGCAAGGTGGAATCATCGTCATCCTCTTCACATTACAGTGGGCAGGTGTCATTTGCATTCAGAGAGATTCTTTCCGGGAATGGCGGCATATAGAATAGGCTTCAGAAAGAATGCCCATTTGATCATTAAAAATGTTAAGCACTTCAAATCTGTTTGTCAATTATTATTTATCTAATGTTATTTATCGCATAATCGGCATTTATTTCATACATTTACATCCATACAACAACATCAGCAACTAGCTAACAGGAATGGCTCTTAGACATTCACTGACTGAAAAGATACATAATTTATCAATATTTAAACTCGTTCAGGGCTTGAATTTTATGTGGCGGAAATTTTACGCTGTTTGACCGCTACAGATAAAGTTGAGTTCTATTATATTAATGAAGAACAGACGATATAGATTTGCTCGGATACATTTCAGGGATAGATTATTTAGGAAGGTGAACTAATACGAGATTGACATGATTGGGGATAAAAAAAATAGTTTGTCTGAAATGAGAAGATATAAAATAAACTTTGAAGAGTCTTGAAATATTAAAAGATATAAAAGAAGGAAGACAATATTTACAGAAGCAGATAAAAGTGTGTGGAATATTTTTTTCATCGGTATGACCACAAGCAAAGCAGTAATGCCACCAAAACACAAAGGGTTACAGGCTGTGGAATCAATATTCTAAGCATGGACTATTGGTAGAATTATAAATATGTAAGATAGTTTCAGGAGAGAAAAATTGTATCCCGTGACATAGTTAACTGACTTTCTTAGCAGCTGACTTAACAATGGATTCAATATAGACTTTTCAATTCATACCAGCAGAGAACGTAAGTCTGAGAATGCTCAACGACTGAAATATAATGCATAATGTCGAATATGAACTGAATATTGGATGATCTCTTCACAATTAAGAGGGAAATTGAAGTCACAGATATGTAAGGCTAGTGACGAGTATTGAAAATTTCGTGGATAGTCATAGAAGGTTTATGTAGAATAAAACTGAAAATATTTTTTTATATGCGATAAAAACAAAAGAGCTAATGTTTCTCTGAAAATAACAAGGGAAGAGGGTCTGGATAATTTCACATCTTCCTCCATATATTATCTCCTTTTTGATGGTAGATGATCATAGCTCTCGAAAATTCCTTTGCCATCTTAATAAATTTTGCTTTTTGGTTATAAATCATAACCTTTTTCCGCGAGCCATTTACTCAAGCTCACTAAGTAAGTTATGTCTTGTCTTGTTGTCCCACTTCCTGTCAGTCCGCCCTGGGGTTATAAGGTTTTCCAATATGTCTTTCCTCATAATAACCCCTAGACATTTCAACTGTCTCTTTCTGATGTTAAGTTTGTTTCTTTTTTTTATTGTCTCTAAAACTTCGTTGCTATTCACACGTTAGGTTCATGGTATCCTCAGCAACCTCCTACAAAAAAAAAAAAAAACCATTTCTGCTGTCTCAATTCTCCGATTCAACTGTGAAGAGATTTTTGAGCATTAGCTGCTATATAGGAGATGTAATATTACGTAATAGTTCAGTACTCTTTTCTTTGTTTATAACGGAAATTCTCTGTTACTTCATACTCTGCTTTGTTTTAGGAATGCATCTTTGTCTATACCAATGCAACTTCAGAGTGTAGTACTTTCTGTAAATAGCAAGTAACATACGAACCGAGCATGAGTGAAATGATGGTAAAGCAAAAGGACTAAGTTAGTTAAGAAAATTTCAAATTTATTCCGAGCAACTGTTATGGGACTTTACCCATAATAACATAATGGACTATTCCATACGTAATAAATACTGCGCCTCAAGAGGAAGCAGAGAGTTCAGCACGAAGAACCCGAACGAGGCTACGCCGAAGGGCGTAGTCTCTTTCGGGGAGGTAAACTGACCCTGAACCCGTTTATACCGGTTCAAATGTCTTATTTTTGGCCGAGCCCACGGGCTCGGAGATCCCACATTAAACCGACTTTGTGCCACATGATGCCCTCGTGGTGGGGTGACTGAATACTGTTCAGTCCGAATTCGGGCGACCGTCTGACCGGCTGATAGGTTGAACTCTCTGCCTTCGGGCGGGGAGGAACCCGAACGAGGCTACGTCGAAGGGCGGAATCTCTTTCGGGAGGTAAACCGGCCCTAAACCCGTTTATACGGGTTCAAAGGGCATATTTTTGGCCGAGCCTACGTGAACGGAGATCCCACGTTAAACCGGCCTTGTGCCGCATGATGCCTTCGTGGGGGATGACTAAATGCCGTTCATTCCGAAGTCGGGCGACCGGCTGACCAGGTGATCGGCTGACCTCTCTGCCTTCGAGCTCACAGGCTCGTAGATCCCACGTTAAACCGTCGTTGTGACACATGATGCCCTTGTGGTGGGGTGACTAAATACTGTTCAGTCTGAAGTCTGGAGTGAGGTCCGTCAGAAGTCCACCAGGAGTCTGTCAGTCAGTCAGAGCGAGCGAGTCTGTCAGTCAAATCAGAGTCAGTCCGAAAGAGTCGCGTTAGACAATTACTACTGAACCTGATTGTTCGTACTAACACTTTCTTTTTCTCTGTATATATTCCTGTTTGTAATATATCTGTGTTATTCCATATACGTGTTCGAGTTCTTCTTTATTGGCTCTACCTTGGACTATCACCGTGGTACAAGGAACCGGACCATAACAGCAACCAAAGACAAGTGGTGGAGAGTCATTGTCAATCATTTTATGAATGACATAAAATGAATGGATATTTTAGGCAAGAGGTCTGACTTTCTAGTGTTTTTCCTTTCAGCCAGTACAAAATACTTTTAAACACGTGTATTCCTTCCAGTTATTCGGTGAGCTGGTGAGAAATAGCTTTGACATAAAAAAAACTGTTTTTTCATTCGAATTCATAACGAAGTGAACATGATCAAAACAATGCGATCATGTTTACTCAAGTAATTCTTGAAAGTAATGATGGTCTCCAAGACGCAAAGCTATTTCATGGGAAATTGCTGGTAAATATTTTTACAAACTAATTTTAGTTTTTTTTTTAAGACAAAGTATATTTTAAAGACGCAAATCAATGGCGATTTTTTATTGAATTTTGGTATAGATTTTTATCAACAAGTATATAGTGCTTCGCGGTGTGGCGTAATACATACAAACATATAAGTTTATCACTGTGGCATTTTTTTCTCTGTCTATTTCACTACTCTTCCTCTTAGTCTCTCTATCGCATACTTTCCACGTCTTTTAAACTAAAGTGGAGGTTTATCTTTTGATTCCTGTTCAGGATTGAGTTTTCAGTTCTTTCTAAATTCGCCTCATTCTCTGTCACTTGCGTCAATATCAATTTGCTTGGCGGTGCGGGTAAAATAAAATGACCAATATATATATATATATATATATATATATATATATATATATATATATATATATATATATGATGCATGTTTCATTAAATAATATGTACAGGTTTTGTCTATTTATTTTATGTAAATTTTTTTCATATCGTCTGATAAGCTTAATAGCATGATCATTAAAAGAAGAAAGAAAATCACAATATTGATACATATTTTTTAATCCTATCTAAGCTTACAAAGATGACAATTACATTACAATATATTAAACAATACACGGACAACACAATAATAATAATCTGTTTATCTTTACATGCAAGATTTCCATGTAAAGACAAATTCGTGAATATAAGACGCTGGAAACGAAAATTGCACGGCCGCTCATGACGTCACGCATGACCACGCGATAGCGAAAACGAGAAGTATTAAGTATGGGAAACCGTTGGTATAAACCAGTGGTTTCTGTTACCAGTTATAGGCATTCAAGAATATTTGTGGAGATTTCATAGTTTATTTTGTTCAGGTTAGGTTTCAACTTTTTTACATATATAGCTACAAGAAGTTTTAGTTTGTGCATAGTTGTGTTTTCAACGAGGATTTTCTGGAATTGTATATGCGGCCAGGCTTGTTGTTTTAAATGCCTAAAATGTTAGAGTTATTATTCAAATGTAGTGTCAAGCGTCCTGAAAGCGAGTTTGTGGTATGACCAACATAAATATTATTTAATCCGTTGAAGATACAATCTCCAAAAGGGCACTTGAATTTGTAAACTATGTTTTTTTTTTCTTTGCAAATAATAATATTTATTGGTTTATACTTTTAATGATAATGCTATTAAGCTTATCAGACGATATGAAAAGAATTTACATATAGACAAAACTTGTCTATATTGTTTAATGAAACACGCATCAATGAAAAAATGCTGCCTAAATACACACAAAATATCTATCTATCTATCTATCTATCTATCTCTCTATCTCTCTCTCTCTCTCTCTATATATATATATATATATATATACCTACACAGTTTGTTACAGAGTCATTACTTTGCAATCAATCGTATTGAATGACAGAGAGACGAAAGAACGACGAAAAGCGTCAGCAAATATTCCTGTTGTTATATCCCGATATCCTCGTTGTTGCACAATATGTGGACATGTATGCAGATCGCTAGCAGAACTGAAGTGTCACATACGACTCAGACATAGAAATGGAATGAGTGTGTCGACAAGTGAGTCCATTACATACATACATTGTCGAAAGAACAATTCCATTCACAATGCTTGTCGTTAAGGGTGACGTTAAGCTGCCAAAACGTTGTAAAATTTCATAAAAAACGAGACTCTTGCTGAGTGGGATTTTTTTTTTTTTTTTTTTGTGAGATTAAAAATGTCCTCCCTATTCCTGCTCTTCCCAAGCTGTCACCCATCTCAAGTACTGACGAGGTTAGACGCTACTTACCTTCGGTGATGGAAAAAAAATAGAATAAATTTCATGTCCGTTTATTTTTCATTGAAGATAAATACATTTTAGCACATAATGTTCGTGCGTATGCTTCAGGAAAAAAATCCTTTTTCAATGTCTTGTTTTTCAGTTCCAAACATATAGTTATTTAAACTAAAAAAACAAAAAAAACAAATATATTTCATGCAAGCATAATTTCAAAATTGACATTTGTAAATAGCAGCGTATGTCCAATAACCCTATCAAAACCCAAGGGTTGATTTCGCAGAGTATCGATATTATGAAAGACAATTAATGCTAAATTGATAAATATCAATACTTTCGATTCTGAATGATATCATGGTTTGACGAAGACCTAATGAACGATTCCCTGAACAAAATTTTCATATTTTCTCACGAGTTGACTTAACGATTTAGATATTTCCGATGGAATTATGAAGTTATTTAAAACTGAAACACATTTTGTATTATAAGAGAATTCATTTTGAATCATATTTTGAATTACGATATTGTTGGCCACCTTGTGATAGGCCTTTTAACGGATAGCGTAATAAAATTATTCTAGCCACAAACAACTCCACGTTCTACATTTGAATGTTAAAAAGACGACCATAAAGAAATCAACACCATTTTTATCGAATCAACCCTTTTATTAAATATTCAAGAAACTTCTTCTCACCACTTAATTTAACCTGAAAATATTGTAGAAAAAAAAAACAAAAAAAAAAACAAAACACTTCACCATCGTAGATTATTTTAAAGAATTTATTTTAAAATATAAAATTTCCAGCTATCCTTTTTTATACAACTACTTTGAATGTCGAGTGTAAGGTTAGTAAATAACAGGAGAAATAGATTAATTATTCAGTATCTGTCTATATTTCTGAGATGAGGTATTATATACATTATTTACATTCTTTGGACTATTGTCCTCATTTTTTTCGCCATATTTATCACAACGTTTCGGCTCTTCAGTATCTGTCTATATTTCTGAGATGAGGTATCATATACATTATTTACATTATTCGAACTATTGTTCTCATTTTTGCCGCCATATTTATCACAACGTTTCGGCTCTTCAGTAGCTGTCTATATTCTGAGATGAGGTATTATATACATTATTTACATTATTCGAACTATTGTCCTCATCTTTGTCGCCATATTTATTACAGTGGATAAAGGCGTTGGTTAGATCCAGTGACAGGACCCAAAGAGTGTGAGTTCAATACCCCTACTCTAGTGAGCGAATTAAAGTTTTCAGTTCGATATTTCAGCCACCTGAAGAAGGCCGGAGCTTACAACGGCCGAAACGTTTTAATAAATATGGCGACAAAGGTGAGGACAATAGTCCGAATAAAGTAAATAATTAATTATCATGAATGATTTTGAGAAGGCCATGTTATAATATTCCAAATAGAGATTGCAGTTGTGTACAGCCATATTGGTTCTATAGTCCAAGCCTATCGCCACTACCTTACGTAACGAGCCTATACAAAACGTCCACTCATACGTGTATGTTAATTTGTGCTAGCACTAACAAGCCGCTACGTCATTTAGAAAAGTCATTTACATCAATGGAAAATAAAAACAGTATAAAAAAAAGATTAATTTACTGACTACTTATCCTGTTTAATGGTTACAGGTGGTAAGAAATCACAGAACTAAATTTCAAATAATGTCTTTACGTACGAGGACTTGTAGGAATAAATGATTATCATGAATTAAGTTTAGGAAAAGAACTCGAAAATGATCGTTGAGTGACGGGGGACTGAGTGTGATCGAATTTTGACGCCGGGCAGTCGGTAATTGTTTCTTTTCAAAGGCTGGTGCAGTATTAAGACTGTCTGCGTTTAATTATCGGGTGGCTTAAATAAATAACATTCATGCATTCGATATATAAAGCAGATATTATGTGATGCACATATCAATAATACAAAGAAATGTCACAGATATATACATTATACTTAAATTATCTAAGGGCATTTCAATGTGGTATAATGACTAACAAGTTTGTCTTGCTAGAAAAATTACGATTGAGTAGTGAGTTCGATCCTCAGCGGGAGCTTCGTAATTTCTGCCTTGTGCCATTTCTAATCTACGCATAGAAAATCACCATGGACTGTACTGTACTGATGCGGCATTCACCCTGGGCGGATTGAGCCGGCTTTTTCCTGTTATGAGAAGAAGATTCTTGGGATAAATTACAGAAGTAGGGTACCCAGGCCTACTCGTCCATGGACACTTCAATGTAGTTTAGCTAATTTGTCTTTATCGATCAATTACGACTGAGTAGTGAGACACAGTGGATAGAGCCTCGAATTGAGGACCCGGAGAGCCGAGTTCGAATTCCAGTCGAATCAATTACACTCACTGGTGCTAATACCCTTGAGACTGGTATAAATCCTCTTCTTCTCCCCGAGTTCTATAGCTTTGGATGGCAACTGGCAACCTAAGGGAAAACATCTGCTTCATCAGTCATGTATCTTTCGATACATGATCGCCCAAGCGTGTATCACGGATTACACATAACTGAGTTCGATCGTCACTCTTTACCCCATACTTCCGGTCTACCCTTAGAAATATTATCTGAAAAATGGTTTTAAGTATAGGATGCTTAAACGAATCAGAAAATGTTACCAACGTGTGGTTCTATAAACAGTATTGGGGGGGGGGGCGAAATTATAAATACAAGATTTTCAATCAATAATATAAAATGAATAAGAAGAAAAATAAGAAAATAATACAGCAAAAGCGAATCATGGCTACTGAATAATGACACAACGTCGACGACATTTGACCTCTTACCCAATATCTTTAGAAGACTACCTAAATAGCTGCATGACAATTATGCAACATGCTTTAGACTCACCATTTCAGTTCGGACACACATTGCTAATCCCATGGAGTAGAAACAGCCTCATTTCTCCCTTATACTAATTATTCCGACGAACTTCTACTCATATCACCTTTTCGAAAGAATTGATGATTTGTGTGAATGACTCCCGAGTGGCTCCTTCCCTGAACAAAAACAATCTTACCTTCTGTCAAGGTTCAATCTTCATCCTCTGATAACATTCATATCACCAACATCGTTCAGTAATCCTCTACCTTCAGAGACTCTCAAGTCATACATTCGGCTAATTTATTTTAAAATGTTAAGGAAATTATAAAAAATATAAAACTTCCTTCTATTAATAGTTTCGCTAGAAGCATTACGATTGCGTAATGAGTTCGATCGTATAATGTGTATATATATATATATATGTATATATATATATATATATATCTGTGTGTGTGTGTGTGACATTTCATTGTATTATTGATATATTCATCACATAATATCTGTTTTATATATCGAATGCATGAAAGAGTTATTTACTTAAGCCACCCAATGATTAATGTTTTCTAAGTCTTATCAAGCCAGAAAATAATGTTAGATTTTAAAATAATTTGGCGGAGATGGTAATATTTTAGCGATTAGTCTTAGTAATTAACCCATAACTAGGGGAGAGAAAAGAGGTAGATTTATACTTTACAGAAAGCTATCTGCACGTAAGTGAATTTAACGAACCAAAAGGGAAGTGGAACTCGGCTCTTGAATTATTAATTTAGAGCCATTATCCATCACACCACCCGCACATCCAAGCTTAAAGTACCTTGTATTCTCAAGCGGTCACCATCTAGGTATTGACCAAAGTCGACATTACTTAATTTCGGTCATCGTAAGAGAACCGGTATTTCAATGAGATTATAAAAAAGCAGTGATAAGTAATAAAAAATCGAACACCCAATGTAATTTTATGATTCATTTAAACTATTGTGAGCAGTCCATAAGACTAAGATGTCTCAATAATTGTATATTGGATTATTTCAAATGAAACTACATAATATTTCCATTTGAATAGTTTTCATTACTGAGTGTTAGGCTTCGTGTGTACAGATGTTCTGTGTGTTTTGGATTGTGACATATTGGATTTTTTTTTACTAATCGTTCGTTTCGAATGAGATCTGAAGACGCTTCTTAAATTTCATGATCAAACTAAAAATTTGTTTAACATTCATTTGGACACACTAATCTATA
>CAHIKZ030005461.1:637500-652500 GCA_903632075.3 Acanthosepion pharaonis | reverse complement strand
TTTGTGATATCATTAAAAACGATAGGAAACATTTCTGTCGGGGTGTCCCTCGTACAGACAAGCCTCTTGCGTAAATATAATTTATATTCAACTTCAGGAAGATTCTTTCAGGAGATTATATTGTATATTTTGCCATTTACCACGAATTTGTATTTATTGTGCAAAGTCTGAGTAATACAAAGCAATTATATTGTAAATGGCGTAGGCTGTTGCACTAAGTAAAAATATATTTTTCTTGTTCTCCTTTTTATTGTCTTCTTTCGTTATGTGTTCCGTCCTCAGCGCCTTCCTGTTTATTTCTTCTTTTTTTCTTTCTTTCTGCCTTCTTCACTGTTATATTATTTTTTGTTTCTTTTGTTCACTCCTACTTACTCTCCTTTATTATTTACTTATTTTTTTTCTCTTCGTCATATTGTTTGTTTCCTCTTTTTTCTTTCTTTCTTTCTTTTTTCTTTCTTTCTTTCTTTCTTTCTTTTTCTTTCTTTCTTTCTTTCTTTCTTTTTTCTTTCTTTCTTTCTTATGCCGTTTGGTTACATTTTTTGTCACCTTTTCTGTTATATAATTCCTTTCGTGTTTCACACTTTCATTACAACTTTCGTTATATTATTTTATTATAGTTTTCCTTATATATACTTCTGCTTTTTTTCTTTCTTTTCTATTGTATTGGGCTTACGGACACATGTACGATTCCGCAGAAGTTAAGCAACGTCCAGTCTGGTCAGTAACTAGATGGGTGACCGTTTGGGAACATTAGGTGTTGTAAGCTTTGAGATGCGGCTGGTGTAAAAGATAGTGGCTCGGAATTATTAACCGCAGAGACGCGTTCCAATTCCAATTGAGTTTGTTATAGATATTTATGCGCTAGCAGATTCAGGAACGGTATGAATAAACTCCAGCCAGCTATGCTTTGATTAGTAACATTATATTGTTAAATCATTATCTCCAAAAATTCTTAGAAACTTAAACTATTTTCTAGCTTCCAATAACCTACAAGTGTTTGATAAGCCGTAGAAAACAAATCAACCAATATGTCTTTTTTGTTTTGGTTTTCTTCATTATTTTTTCTTCTTTGTATATTTGTGTTTTTGTTTTTTGTTTCTTTCTTCTTCAACTTTTCCCGATACAGAATCTTTTTTTTTCTCTAGACGGTATTTATTTGTATTTCCCCCCCCCACGATAACGTCTTTTACTTCTTCCTTCACATTATAATTTTTCTCTTTCTCATTTTTTTACCACTCACTCTTTTCCTTCACGACATATCCATTATATTTTCCTTCTCTACCTTTATTCATAGTGTGTGTTTGCTCTTTCTTTCTTTCTTCCCTTCTTTCTTTCTTTCTTTCTTTCTTTCTTCCCTTCTTTCTTTCTTTCTTTCTTTCTTATGCTGTCAGCTTCTCTATTATATAATTCCTCTCGTTCTTCACCCTTTCATTGCTTCTTTCTTATGTATTCCGTACACAGCGCCTACTTTTTAATTACTTTTCTTCTTCTTTCTGCCTTCTTTATTGTTATTTTTTTCTTTCTTTCGTTCCCTTCTACTTAATCTTCTGTATTATTTACTTAATCTTTTTTCTCTTCGTCATATTGTTTGTTTGATCTTTCTTTCTTTCTTTCTTTCTTTCTTTCTTTCTTTCTTTCTTTCTTTCTTATTATTGTGGGGTTCGCCCCTTGTACACAAGATGGACTCGTCCAAATTATACTAATACTACGGAGAGATAGCGTGACAAAAAGGTCGAGACAGGGTGTTCACTCAGAGTTATACAAGAGTCCAGAAAGAGAGATAATTACGGCTTCACTTACAGAGACTTGTATAGATACTTTTCTACTAACCCGCATTTCTGGACTACTAATCTTCATTTCAAGTTTGTATTCTTACTTTTAATACACCTATTTTTCTATTTCAATTACTTGCATTATTTATTTATTTGTGCAGGATTCCATCCCCGGAATCCACAACACTTAAGCTTTTTGATTACATTTTTCCTCACCTTCTCTGTTATATAATTCCTTTCGTGTTTCACCATTTCATTGCTTCTTTCGTTATATTAAGTTATTTTTCCTTATATGTTCTTTTGTTTTTCTTATTTCTTCTCTATTGTATTGGGCTTACAGACATATGTACGATTTCGAAGTAGTTAAGCAACGTCGAGTCTGCTCATTACCTAGATGGGTGACCGTTTGGGAATATTTTCTCCTTTTATTCTCTTCTCATCTACAACAATTCTTACAATCATCCCATTTTCCGTAGAATATATACTCATGAGTACATATGTAATTCTGTGTATATCAAGCCTATTTTCTTCAATCCCTTAAATAAAGTCTACACATAATGGCAAATAATCAGTATTTTCCACTGAGAGTATTTGTTTAATATAATACACAGGCGTGAAAATTCGATGCACTAATTTGATTACCTTACAAGATTGATTTATAAGGAAAAAAACATCAAATAACATAATAACTGACAATTGTTAAGACGTTGCAGGAGATCTTTCTAGGAAACAAATTATATGTAAATGCAAATACAAACTTATATGCAAAATATCGTACGTCTGTCTCGAAGCACGGAAAACTAATTAGCTTTAAAACCCATTGTTGACTCACTTCTGTCTGTTCATGCGAATAAGTTCGTTGCAATAAAATATAGGCAAGACAATGAATATAATTAACGAAACACAAAAACAATAGGATGACGAATCAGTATATGACCTTTAATATGAGTTCAATACATAATTGAAATGTCTGTTTATTTGATTTGTTTGTATTTTCAATTCTTGGTTTTTGAATAGTAATTCGAGAAATTTTAGTTGTTACTAAAATAATAACATTACACTTGAAGAGTAACATTATTTCAGATATATATGAGTACTAAATCGAAATATGTTTCTGAGATGTAGAATGTATCGATATGATTTAAAATAAACATTTTAGCTTGGGCTAAAACAATAAAGTCTATGCAGATTGTTGGCATGTATAACTAACGACGCTTAGAACAAATAAAACATGCATAATGTAACAGATTATATATATATATATATATATATATATATATATATATATATATATATAAAACATGCACAATGTAAAAAAGATTATATATATATATATATATATATATATATATATATATATATATATATATATATATATATATATGGATGACGTAACAGATTGTATAGAGATAGTTTATATATGGATGCGTATATACATACATATATATATATATATATATATATATATATATATATATATATATATATATATACATATATATATGTATATATAAATATATATGTATATATATATATATATATATATATATATATATATATATATGTATGCATGAATGTATCAAAATAAAAAAGAAGTATCAGATTTATAATTCAGTCTTCATTAGCATTTATTTTTAAAAACAGTGCTCGATGCACAGTAGAGTATAATATAATTATTTAAAAATATGTTTTCATTGTCACACAGAGATTACCATGTTTATAATGATCTGAATTACTGCATTTATTTTATTTAATTATAAAATATATACAGCATAGTCAGATTAAAATAATAGAATTCAATTCATGAGTATTTTATTACTTTCATTTAAACAACCACAGTAAAAACAAAATTATAAAAAAAAGAAAGAATAGGATATAGACATCTTTAAATGTGTCAAGTCCTTCGTGCTTACATGAAAAGTTATATATATATATATATATATATATATATATATTTTAAGTTTCTGAAAAAAAAGATTTATTAAATCAATGAAATGTAAGCTTTATTATTAAACATTGTATTATATTTTCTTACATTATGATTGATAAAAAATACTTCATAATTATATATCTATTATTTGATCACAAATAAGGATGGTTGAAAATACGAAAATAAATTCTAATATTTTAATTGTATTATATAAAAGTTAGCTAATGTAAAAAGAGTAAATCATTTTAACGAAAGTTATTCAGCATGGCTTGAAAATGTAACTAAATATATATATATATATATATATATATATATATATATATGTATGTATGTATACCTGGGAAAACCACCCAGCGAAATTATAGTCGTACGCCAAAAACGTAGTTACGCATATATGTACTAATTAATATATATCTTTGCACAGTATAACCACACTCAGAACTATTACTTTTTCACCTTATACATAAATTAAACGATTATATATTTCCTTGCCAGCGTTGCATACCAGCACACGCGTACACCCCTGCTTTATTTGGCCGTTTCATTTATCCACTCTACAAGTATATATATATATATATATATATATATATATATATATATATATAATATAATAAAACGGTATATAATTTTGTATAATTTTATAAATTAACAATGAAAATTAATAAAAGTAATTTGAAAAATTGGAAACGTTTCTGTGACACCCACTCCGATAACATCCTAACTTTTTCGAAATAGTCATACTATTTTCATATATATATATATATATATATATATATATATATATATGTGTGTGTGTGTGTGTGTGTGTGTGTGTGTGTTTGAATATAAGAGACGCCAGATATTTTATATATATTTCTGAATATTGAAATAATTTAAATGAAATTACAAAATAGAACATTAATAATAAAATATGACAATATTATTTAACTATTAATATCAATTTTATCCCGACTACAAAGTTTCTTGGTATAATTTCCAGTGTTCAAGTGTTCAGATTTTAAACGATATTTCAAAAATGTAAAAATAAAGGAAATACGACATAAAACCAGAACCCCTGATATGTGAACATGTTACCAAGAATCTTCGAAGATGTGTAACATAAAATCTTAAAAGTTAAGTTAAATTTTAGTTTAGTAATATATATATATATATATATATATATATATATATATATATATATAAAAAAGGGAGACAAATACTTTCTGTTTTCTGTCCGTCGGATCTGATAAGATAGTTATCCACTGAGATCTCAACACATTTCTCTAACACACAGTTTTTCTCTTAGAATTCTGAAATGGAGGAAAATTAATTAACAGTTTTTCAGCGATATATGTTGTTTATAGCTTTTTCACTTTGTCTCATGGATTTTGTTTATATTTCGGATATTATACATGCTAAAAACGAAGGAAAACACAGACGCACGCACGAACATGCTCACAGACGCGATATATATATATATATATATATATATATATATATATATATACATGCATATATATATATATATAGTCTTTATGTATCAAAAAAGATTTGACAAACTTGAGAATGTTGGGGGCGTAAAAGCAGCTCAGAACAACTCGTACTATCTATCTATCTATATATATATATATATATATATATATATATATATATAAAAATCATTTCACACCAAGCACTGCGGGAATGCCACCCCTACCCATGGATTACAGAGAATGAAAGTCGGAGAAAAGACTGGCTAAATTTGGATTGAGGAAAAGATAACTGAATTCAAAAAATAAATATATCGATTGACGCTGCATTCAAATTATTGAAGATTTTCTTTATCAGGGAAGCAAGTAAACGCAAGAATGTTCCTCCGGCGGGAAGTGCAAAAATAAACTGTTCAACTAGAAGTGGCGTTTACATTTAACTAGTTTAACAGTAGAATGGCGGACGTAGTTGCCAAGATAGTAGCACGCTTAAACTCATGTAGTAGGGACACCAGGGAAACAAGCTCGTCAAAGCAATTGCCATGAAAACATTCGTAAGAAAAGACAGAGAGAGTCCAACTCACGTCGTTGAAAAATAAGTCGTGATGCTAAGTCAAGATCGATGACATTGCGAGATGTATAGCAGGAGCAACAGTCCAGTTTTAGTTATTGCAGCAATACTCAATGCAGAGACGAATGATAGAGTTGTAAATGTACAAGATGGACTCTGACGAGAAAAAGAAACTTCCTAGCACGAGAGAATGATCCAACATTACGTGCAGCAGATACAGCTATTCATTCGATCTATCGTTTCACTTCAAATCTGTAGAAGACCTGATGCCAAGAAGACATTGTTTGTTGCTTTCCTGGAGTCTAGTATCTGTTATTCTGATGTCGGGCTGGAAGGATCCCCTGTGGTATTTAAATGATAGTATTTTTTTTTTTGGATGCATTAAGACTTACAAGCCGTCTCCTGCCCCAGTTAACCACTGTCTGGAGTTTCTTTTCAAGATTAGCAGCCAGATTAAATTAATTTTTTTTATCGAGACAGGAGTAAATGGTAGTGTCATTCACATAAATGCTTACTTGGAGTCTGATGACATCAGGAAGATCATTAGTGAACATCAGAAACAAAGTAGGACCCAGGATAGAGTCTTGGGAACCACCCATGTGCGAGTGAAAGGATCTGAAAACGAGCCCGTTCGAAACTAACTTCATTTCACGATTTGATAGGAACGATTGTATTAAATAAAACAATTGTCCTGTAATATTGGAGCCCTGGATCTTACGTAGAAGATCATCTTGCCAAACCCTTTCAAAAGTATTCGCCGTCAAGAGCTTGATATATATATATATATTAAGAGCGTAGGCTGCTAACACAGAAACGGAAGACCTGGCAAAACGTAAGCCATATTTTTTGTCAGAGAGTACGTCGAAGAGTCTTTCCGAAAGAGAGGAAGTTAGACAGGGGTTACGATATGAATGGATCGGATTGCAGAGTTAAGATTAGTTTTATAAAGTGCTAGGATATCTGGAGACTTTTCGAATAGGAATGATTTCATGCTGCATGAATACCACGAATGTTGTAGAAAGAAATGAGTGATTTATGTCTTTTTTATATATATATATATATATATATATATATATATATATAGATAGATATAGATAGATAGATAGATAGATAGATAGATAGATAGATAATATTAGTGGTAAATATACATACATATGCAAAATATATAAATACACACACATGTATATTTTTTTAAATAAAATTTCCAAGAGGAAGAATCCAGGTAGAACTGAACGTCCAGGACAGAGTAAGGATATAATAAAAAGGCTTAAACACTAATATTCCATTAGTGTTTAAGCCTTTTATTATATATATATATATATATATATATATATATATATATATATATATATATATATTCACCTTGATTTGAAATCATAATGCCTACAATTGTGAACTACCTTTCAATAACTGTGTTATGTGTCATGGCTACAGATTGTTTTTGACTTCTCAGATATCCTTCTGTTAATTTAGTACCGCCCACCGCAAATGATCCCCGTCTGTGCAGCTACTTAACACAAAATTGGGGTCGAAACAACAAATAGAGCAATAGCTTTCCTTAGATTATTTATGTGAATGATTTAAGGCGAAATTCGAAAATTGTAAGGTTGGCTTCGCTTTCCAAGTCGACGTTCACATCGAAATATACCTAAACGATTAGTTAAGAAAATAATCGGAAGACCAGATTTTTATCTCCATTAGGTCTTCAAAATGGAGAGGCATGATCCGACTATGGCATGAGCATTAAATATGCATTTAGTATCTGATCGTTTAGAAAAAAATATTAATTATTTGTAATCTTTATTGTATTGTACTTAATTAAAGTTCTAAACTGAAATAGCTGAGTCTTATTTGACGTTTACTTTTCTCAAATACACATAAAGGCACACACACACACCAACACACACACAAACAGATATATATATATTTCAATGAAAATGTGATTAAGCTTATCAAACAATATGAAAGAATTCACTTAAAATAGACAAAATTTGTCTATATAGTTTAATGAATAATTATATATATATATATATATATATATATAAACACAAAACAAATCCGACAATAAATGCTCTGTTTATAATAAACAGCATTAACATTTACTGGCCTGAATGTCCGAGAAATTTCCATAGAAAATATGCGTCCTTCGATATAGAATACAGGTTCGATTCTTGTTGGAGGACGCCTATTTTCTATTAATATTTTCTCGGGCATTCAGACCGGTAAATTCATCGGAACAAAATTTGTTCGATACAACTGACAAACTCTGTTGAATCCTTGATTATATTTGTAAAAATTCCGAAGAAATAGTGAGATATCATAGATAAACTGTCAAAAACTTTAGTTTTTTTTTTAGTTTTTTTTTTAGTTTTTTTTTAATCTGTTTGGTTCAAATTATTTCGATTATCACAATCGTTAGTATTTCATACTTAATTTTTTTTAGAAAACTCACAAGTCCCGTTATTGAAAATTACTGAGATAGTCGAAAATACTTGAACGAAACAGGAAAAGATAAAGAACATTGGAGAATTAATTGATTATTTGAATCCCTCTATATAAAATCTCGTTCGTAAAATATAAAAATTTAAATCCACTGTCTTTTTCGATTATGTCTGGGATATAAACGATATATATATATATATATATATATATATATATATATATATATATATATATATATATATATAAAAAGTGTGTGTATATAAATATAAATATATATATATATATATATATATATATATAATTATTTATATATTATTTGCGCGGCACTTATTAGAAAGCACTCAATATCAGAGATAGAGCTAACATGTATGTGTGGGTGTGTGCGTGTGTGTCTGTGTGTGTATATGTGTGTGTGATACAAACATTGTTTTAACTTATGCTATACTTCTGTGTTAAATTGATCAATATTTGGTATAGAAAGTATGTAAATATAAAAATGGACATTGAGGTCACACTGCAATGGTGCAAACTTCAGGCTATATTTATGCCCTGGTGAAACTGTTTAAGTATCAAATAGTCGACGCTGTTCGATGACCTCACTGTTCTGATATATATATATATATATATATATATATATATATATATATATATATGATGTATTTTTATTGGGAAATTATGTTCTATATTGAAGTGTTTGGAATTTTTATATTTGGAATTATATATCTTAATATTTCATATTTGGAATTATATAAATTATGTCTTAGAATAATACTTAATGTTTTATTTATGAAATAACAATTATTTACTTTCCTTCCGCGATAATACAGACATACTGGCAATTGATTGATACAGTATTGGATTCAGCTTTTATATTTTTATAAAAGCGGCGACCTCTCCACATAAGAAAGTCGTTTTCTTCTCCTTAATGCCTGAACGAAAACGGACAAACAAAATTTGAACTACAATGTTTTCTCAGCGTGTAGCTATAGTCGATTACATCCAAATGAATCGCCGACAGACGTCAATTCAAAATCACACCGGCGCAAGTAGACGCTGCCCCTCGAGACAGCAGACAAAATTCCCATTCCTTCAACATTTGTTAGCATTTTGTGTACATGATCTCTGAAAGCGCTTGGTGTCGTCCGTGATGTTTCGCCCTTGTTTTGCCAGCATTTCTCATTGGCGTGTATAAATATTGATGTCAAAGTCCAGCACTGCGGCTACTTCAGGCGTGATGGACACACTACTCTAAACGTGAAGATACATCGAAAAATTAGTAATACTTCTCAGCCTTCAGACAGCTGTACGCGGGAAATAAGAATCAGATTTGGGCGGCAACAAACTACTTTCAGAAAGATAAAATGATCTACATGAACGTGACTAACATTAATCTCACGTCTTTTTGTCTGTAACTAAAACCCATTTTCAATCTGTTATATATTTACATATCATTACATTGTTCGAGCTATTCCACACTGAATATATATATATATATATATATATATGTACACAGGTTCGATGAGAAAAATAGAGTACACTCTTAGCGTTCGCAATATTTAATTTCAAAGAGGGTTCAATGGATAGTATAGCAACATTATTTATACTAGGCTATTACAAGAAAGACATGTAAGAATCGCTACAAAATTGCAGTCGTGTTTCAACACATAACCATGCCTCTCTTCAGGAGATTGTAAATTACTTGCGAGGAAACTATTAATTTGATTGAAAAAATATGTCTTGAAGACTTTGCCCCTGATCAACCAAATGAATATAACCTGCGTTAAGTTCAAACTAAGCGAAAAATAAAAAAAAGAAATTATTTCCCTATTTTATATTATTTATATTTGTTGCCATATTTATCTCAACGTTTCAGCCGTCGTACGCACCGGCCTTCCTCAGGTGATTGGAATGTCGAACTGAACCCTTTATTTCCCTGGCTGGGGTAGACTGTTCTAGTTCTACGTGCCATGACTAATGGATGTAAGTTACCAGTGATATTCTATTAATTCTCCCCTCTAAGTTCTCCACTACCTTAACCAGGTATTGAACTCTGTAACTGGATCTAACTAACGCCTTTATCCACTATGCCATGTGGCCTTGAGGGAATCTCTGAATAAATTTCTGGGTATTATAAACCTAATATCTTCAGCAAGCATTTTTTCATATTGCAATATTTGCTGTTATCATTCCATCCTCTTTTTTTACCAGAGCTCATATTGCAATTTTTGTTGTTATTATCGATTTTCTCTGGCACTGCTTATCACTTGTTCCCATGTTGTATTCATTTCTATGCTTGGTCGGCTCAGAAGATTTTTGTGGCCTTGCATATGTGCTGATTACTTAAGTTTACGAATTTTCCAGTGAAGTTCTTTCTTATTATCGAAATGTGTTATGGCCAAGATTTGACATCTAACCGTAGCCAGACATAAAAACTGGTAGAAAATGTTTATAATTAGTAATTAATAAATATGCCAGGCAATTAACTTTCATCAGAAATAAAAGGGAACATTTAACCAATGTGGAATATGTACGGAGAATATAACAGCATATCTTCATTCCAACATATTTCATTGACATATAGTGTCAACTTATTTTTTATACTGATCCTTTTTCGGTTGTCGAATCAGTGTCTTGATATTGAGATGAAATTCTTAAAGAAAGCCTCCCTAAGTTTTTAAACCAAATACTTTCCTCATTTACTAAGATGATCTTCAGAGCTAACTTACAAAAAAATATATTCTATTGTAACTGTGATAAAACCTGCTTTCCCTTGCCATGCTGATTTTTAAAAAAACACGCCCGAACGTGGATCCAGGTGTGAAAGTACGGCTCGAAACCGGCCGAGTAAAATCCATCCTCCAGAAATCAATGGTCAACCCTATGGTAAGACTTGGACTGATCTAAATTGATCAGCACGGCTTAACTGACGAATTGCACGATGATCAATCTTGCTATATGAAGGGTGCCTTGTTTAGTCCTGCCATTCACAGTGCAAACCTATTCAGAGTCAATCAGACTAGAGAGGACAGCCTGCAGATAGCTGGTTAAGATCTTGCCTGAAAACTTTAACTTTTGTTAAATATCGTTAAAGCCCGTTAAAGAGCAATATTTATTCTGTCTAATACAGAAATGTGGCACAAGGCCGAAAAGGGGATTGGGGAAAGGACGGCCAGCTTCTGTCTTGACTATAACTTAGCTAGCCGCAAACACTGACCCAATCTTACGAAACAATATTCCTTACACCAAAACAACACATTCATTCGTACCTTTCTTACTACAACCACCATAATACCTCTTTGTCTCTATGAAAATACTAACTAGTCCCCATATTTACAAATCGTTGTCTGTGGGGGGAGAGGGGAATAAAAACAACAATTCTAAAAACTAGCTCCAATGAGTATTTACAATATGCATACAAAAACTATTTACAAGAAACTAAAGAAAATCAGATTAGTAATAAAACCCCCCACAATTACTAAATGTGACAGAAACATCACTTCACTGGCCGAAATCATGCGGGACTATAATAGTATAAAACATTCATTCATCCCAATCACTCACAATGACATGCACTCATTCAGACACAACAGCAAATACGAAAAATGCCACTCACGCGAAAACGAAAGGCGCCCCGCATCCACCAGCGAACTGACATCACTGACCACCTAACGAGGGAGGGGATGGGGAATTAAACTTAAAGAGCGATATTTATTCTGTTTAATACAGAAATGTGGCACAAGGCCGAAGGGGGGATTGGGGAAAGGACGGTCTTCTTCTGTCTTAACTATAACTTAGCTAGCCGCAAACACTGACCCAATCTTACGAAACAATATTCCTTACACCAAAACAACACATTCATTCGTACCTTTTCTTACTACAACCACCATAATACCTCTTTGTCTCTATGAAAATACTAACTAGTCCCCATATTTACAATTCGTGGTCTGTGGGGGGGGGGAATAAAACAACAATTCTAAAAATTAACCCCAATGAGTATTTACAATATGCATACAAAACTATTTACAAGAAACTAAAGAAAATCAGATTAGTAATAAAAAACCCACAATTACTACATGTGACAGTAACATCATTTCAATGGCCGAAATCAATGCGGGACTATAATAGTATAAACCATTCATTCATCCCAATCACTCACACTGACATGAACTCATTCAGACACAACAAATACGAAAAAAATCCCTCACACGAAAACGAAAGGCGCCCCGCATCCACCAGCGAACTGACATCACTGACCACCTAACGAGGGAGGGGATGGGGAATTATACTTAAAGAGTTCATTCGAACAATTACCATGAACGTATTTATAGAAAACACACACTCATACACACACACACAAGCATATAGGATTATTCGATGCAAAATAGATTATCCTTAAAATTTAACGTTTTGAAGCATTTTTGAGGGAATTTTTCATAGTAATTAATACTTCTTACAAAAATATTACCTCTAAACGGCGGAAAATAATATATATAAATCAAATATCGAATAGAGTATTAAAAGATAAGAAAATGTATGTTGAATAAAAAAAGGTCTTATGATTTCAGCACATATCTTATACGCCAGTGAACAATATCCTCAAATATAAAGATAAGAATTAATGGTTATATCGAATAATGCTTAAAACACCAGACAGCAAATATAGGAGAAACGTAGTCGTTTTAAGGTAAACGGGAACTACTAGGAAACAGATAATACGACGTACACGAATGAAAGAAGATGGTTTAATGAATTTAACACTCACAGAGCATAACGAACACCCGAAGAGCAAAGGAAAAAAAAAAGAATGAATATGTGAACATTACTCGAAAATAATTGTTCAAAAACAATTGTTCGAAAAAATATTTTTTCGCATTGTAACTTATTTGAATGACAATCACTCGAAAGAACAATTATACTAAATGATAAGTATGTGAAAATCAAAAATTCTTTATCGTAATGAAAAATTAAAAATTAACACACAAATAATAATTATTCGAAGTACAAATATCGTTAACAAAAAATATGTTTATAATCTAAAATTATAAGAAAATGCACGAAAATAGTCAACAACTGAAGAATACTCGTTAAAACGATGTCACTAATTTTTTTTTTAAACTTTTCCGTTTACGTCACGGTATTCCTTGGCGCTCTTGATATTCTTTCAACCAGATCTTGCTTTTGCAATACGTAATTCTGGCAATTTCTGTTCTCTATTAAGAGAGTCTAAGAATTTCCATATTCTTGGATATTGGGATGATACTTACTGTAAAAAATAAGCACTATTTCATCCTTCAAAGTCGTTATTAGTTCTAGGTAAATCAGTATTGCTTCTCTCAGAGAAAGACGTATCTTAAACATAGGTATTTCGAGAAATGATCATTTAGTATAATTTTTCTTTCGATTAATTTTTATTCGAACGCAAGAATTCTAATAAATGTTTTTCGAATAATATTTTCCGACCAATTATTTTCGAACAAATTTCTCGATACTGAGCAAGGACAGTGTGTGATAGTAAAGAACTAACTAGTATCTGAAACATAAGTGTTACCGATTATACATTAATCCTTACGAGAATGCAATATATCTTACAACACATAATGCACTATTCATCAGCATACATAAATATTCAAGCCAAAACATGTCATTAAGACTGTGTTTTCTTCAGTTTCTAATATTACATTTACATACATTCATAATATATTCATATATATACATATATATGTTCATGCGTTCGTGTGTGTGTATGTGTGTAAATGATTTTTAAATAGAAATTTGAATAAAAAGATGAGACGAAAATTATTCTTAGCCGCAGCGTTTTGTCATCTGAGAGACTTCATCAAGGAATATATGTTTTATTTTTGTGCATATTTAAAAAGATAAGGGTGTTATTGGTTTCTTCATCAGGTGGGCCAGTCAAAATTTTGGCGAAGCCACAATGTCTCGTAATTCAAAATCTGGTAAGACGAAAGTATGCAAGTAATAATCAAGAAACAATTTAAATTATTTCCAGATATTATTTTCACATACACACTCTCTCACGCGCACACACACACAGACACACACAGACAGACAGACATAGACAGACAGACAGACAGACACTCACACACACACACACACACACACACACACACATATATATATATATATATATAATTATTTATTTAAAATATTATTCCAACGCTACATGAGAGTTCTCATGTTTCAAAACAAGAGCCGAAAAAAAAATTTGCTTGAAGATGGAACAGAGCTTGGTACTTTAATTCAATTTAATTCAAATAATTATATTAAAGTTTTCGGCTCTTGTTTTGAAACATGAGACCTCTTATGTAGCATGTTGGAATCATATTTTTAAATAAATAATTATATTTATGATCTACTTTTGTATCGAGCACTATTTTTTAAAAATAATGACAAAAATACTAAAGAAATTTGGATTATTTACCTAACGAGTTCTTTCCTATTTTCTATATATTTTTACACACAAAACACACACTGATATATATATATATATATATATATATATATATATATATATATATATATATATATAAGGTAACCAAAAAAGTTATGTCCGTTTTTTGATTAGTCAATGAATGAAGTTGAAACATATACGAAATGCGTGTAGCAATTGTTTTCAAATTCAGAAAGCCGGAATTAGGAACATCAGATGTTATAAAAAACACGCGCGCCTTGCCCGACCATCAGATATAAGCCGGACAGCAGTGAGAAGGATGGAAGTGTCTAGAGATCTCGTTCGGGGCTGTTTGCTTTACGACTTTAAAGAGGGCTTATCAACAGCTGCATTAAGTTGCCGCATATGTCAAGTGTTTGGGGTTA
>CAHIKZ030005461.1:615000-632500 GCA_903632075.3 Acanthosepion pharaonis | reverse complement strand
TTTTTTGTTTTTTTTATTAATTTATTTTGTTGAAAGAGCGATCACGTGATGCCAACAGGATGCGCAATGCTATACGTAAATTGGGTAACACATCATCATCATTGTAAGATATTATGAAATTAGGTTTAACGAAGGCCGTGTCTTTTCTATCTTGCATTAATATTCGGCAGTCTGTAATTTTCGACAGAGTTCTATTCGATCAACATCACCCTCGGATGCTGCAGGAGTTACTTTGAATTTTTCTACCATGTCTTCCTTTGAGTAAATGTGGCTTTCAATACCAAAGATGAGCGAAAATTACTCATGTAACTAACTCATACTTGCATTTTTTGTATTCAACCTGCCCATTACTGCTTTCAAGGCAACATGCATTTCTTCTCACATTTAAAGGTTTAAGTTACGTCTCCTCTATAGCCATTTTCTTTTAATTACGGACCCTTCCCTGTTGACCAAATTAAAACGTCCCATAAACTGCTTCGGCTACGTCCCGGATAAATCTAACAAATATAGTTATGAAAAGAACACAACAAGAGGTGTTCCTGCCCTTTAATAGTGATTTTCCAAGCGTAGCTTAGATGTGGCACAAGGCCGAAAGTAGGGGGTACCCAGTGAGGATCGAACTCACTACTCAATCGTAATTGCTCAAGCAAGACAAGCTTGCTATCCGTTACACCACCCCGAGGTGCCCTTCCTGCCTTTTAATATGCTGAGTGAAATATACTTTGTCCGCATTAATTTCTGAGGCTTAATAGTAAGTCACACCTAGTTCAAAAGTTGTTTGCCTAATGAAAAAAGGAAAACAATTACGATTGTGTCCGGAAATAATTTTTTCTATAGTAGAATGACTGGCTAGTAGACATTTATTTCGCTGTTTAATAAAGTGGGGGAAAAAAAACCTGGGATATCTACACAAACAGATGTACCGAGTAAATATTTTTTTTAGTAATAAGAAATGTGTGTGAATATTTTCATTTCCTTAACTTCGTCTCGGTGGAGCGCTCATAAGTTACAAGGACACCTATATACAGGGATAATCCTGCTCACTCATAACAAATCAATGTAGACTTTGAATGCCAGTTCGAGATTCATTGAAGTTCAATCAAGGGCGATCTCTTCTGCACTCGGTCGATGCAAGACGGCAGCATTATTTGACAGATGTAAGTTTGCATGTTGTGCAGCAAGCAGCTGGCATCGCTTCTTGTGTCGACTGCTACTGACTTGCCATATCCTCTAATAATTTAGCTATGTCATCCAACTTCGTTATAAAAACGTGAACATCATCGCGCCTGGCATTCCATCTTATATCACACAGTCGCTTTATTCCCATCCCTACTGAATCCTGCAATTTCTGTCACTGATTTTTTGAGCTGGTTGGAAAATTGTACAATGAATAAAGCACTCCAAATAATGAAATACAAACACCTATTATGTTGTTCCATTCCCTCCTATGATGTCCAAAGATTGGTTGTCAAAATTCACAAAGATTGCTTTCAGGTTTCTCTGTGATATGCCCTTCTGGACACCAGATATCTTCCCAGCCATTGCTGCATCATTGTCATATTCTGTATTTTACAGAACACATATACATACAATATATATATAGTTTATATCAATACGTAATTATATTACATTTATAAAATTAGAAAACTTAAATGAAAATCTTAAAAAAAAATTGTGTATCACCAATTACTAAATAAATGAACTCAATGGCTAACGACGGTATTTGAAAATTTAAATAAATTATAAACAAACCTGTTGTAAAAACTTTGACGCTAAAATGTGATTCCGGACGCAAGTCTACGTGATGTTTTCGCGGTTTTGTTTCAACAAGGTCATTTTATAATGTGCTTTTCGAGTAGGTTAAAGTCAGCCGAGGTTAACTGTTCAAATATTGAAAAAAAGCGTTATCTATCTATGAAGCACAGGGATCCATTTAATTCGTATTAGAAAGTTTCTACTTAAATCTGGCAATTACATTAAGATATTATTTTTAACTCCAGGAAGGAGTTACCTAAATTTACATATTCTCGAATTATAAGATCGGACATCAAGCAGATGGCCTTTGACTTCGACATCGCGTATGCAAAATGGAACACTATTCTGCATGTTGAGATTCTATCGAGCCGAAAGTTCAATAAGGCGTTAGAAAGATCAATGAATTCATAAAATAAAATAATGCACTGGATTGAAACAGAAACAGATGTATTACCCTTATATCGTCTTGCATTTAAAAAAACTTATAGGATCCAGCATTAAGCATTATAGCATGTAAAATAAAAAGAATCAAATGTAATGGTTTTTCGAGGGCAGAAAGATCTCATAAAGAGATAAGGCTCAATTTAACTATAGAAAAGGGTTTTATATGCAAGGGCGATGTTTTAATGCCACCAGAAAGATTAAGTAAAGATTTAATAAAAAGTGTACACGGTAATGTTTATTGTGGAATAACAGCAACAAGGGGGCGATTAAAACAGTAATCGAGAATGCTTGCGTATTCGCCTGATGTAGAAAAATACGTACCGAAATTATGCAAATGTAGGGAAAACAACTTTCGTTAACCCAAGATACATTCGTAGTCTAATGAACAGAATCCATTTATTATATCACTACACGAAACTATGAATAACTGGCAAGTCGTATCCGTGGATACCCGACGATTTGAAAGGCTTGCTAACCCCACTCGCAAACGCAGGCTGCGGTTTGTTCTGTAACAATAGTGACGGAGCATTAGTTAAAGTTTCTGGAAAATAACGCGTGATATAGCGTGATCAAAAGTTTGACCCTTCAGTCACGATGAACTGAGAGTACGTGATAGCACAACCATCGACGGCTTCCAAAGTGTTCCGTCTACCCAAGTTCATTCACAAATCTTGACTCAACCAGTGGTATTTCAGATAATTTTTAATGGTGTCAAACGCTGAGATTGCCTCCTGAGACCGAAAACATCGACAGATCGACCATAGTAAGATGCTATCCCGGCTCCAATGATCAGAAACCACTCGGCCACGTGCCCATTAATTAATGGGCATGAGACTAACAATATATAGGTCAGCTCTTCTGGGTAAGTTAATTGCATATTTTCCAAGAGCGCAACCTAGACCGGTGTCTGATTACAGATAATGTCTGATATTATAAAACTTTCAATCAAGCCAATTTTTTACTATTGGAAGTTTAATACAATAAAATCTTACAAAATTTTGCCTCATTCAGATATCAACAAAAATTGTCATCTTATTCTATGCGCAAGGTCCCCTCAGGATGTTGATGATTACAGCTCTCCATAATTTCCTCTCCCTTGTAGCTCGTAATAACTTTTGTAATTTTGCCACCCCTTCTATAATGATCTACCGCCATCCATACACTCAAACTCGTCAAGTAGATTATACGTTGCTTTCCTTTGAATCTGCTTCCTTCAATCTATCATGTGAGTATCAAATTTTCCAAATCCTCATTATGTGCTATAGCATCTTCAATTGTCTCTTCCTAATTTTAAGTGCAGTTTTTGTCACTTTTTATATATGATTCGAGCGGCTGCGAAGATTGGGCGACTTCTTTCTTTTTGATATAATGAACGGATCCGTCGCACACCGAATATTTTATTTATCTACATAATCGCTGTCAAAATCAAGGTAACAGGGTAAGCGATGTAACCAGCCATTTGTAGTACCCGAAAGAACTGTCGACTCCGTGAACTTGACGATGACTTCATAGTCATTAATGGTCAGAGAATATCTAATTTTCAAAACGATTTTGAAGTTAGAAGATAAGAAACTGCCAGAAGGTATTAAATCAGGAGATACATTAGATATCTAATGATTTCCCATCGAAACTTTGGCAATGTTCCTTTTGTCTGATGACAGGACTGATTAAGCTTTTCAAGGCATTCTGGCTAAATCTTTAGCTATTTTTTTTTCAAAAAAGTTTCGTAATAAGCGGATGTCACTTTTTCATCTCTAAACATGTCCGGCCATAAGGCCAAAACCATAAAAAAGACTTGCTCTTTGCTCTTGACCGGCTTGATTCTGTTTTGAATTAATGTACTTTACATTTCGGTAAATAATACTTTGCCTTTAGGATTCGTACAGTTAATTTCTTTCATCTCTACTCCACCTCAGAAAGCCGGCATTAATTTTATAACATTTTTCAAATGTGATAAAATCTATTGACAATCTCTGTTGATGTATGTTGCTGATTTTTGGCCTAGTACCTTTGGTACGTAAGCAGAATTAATTTTGCTCAACTTTAAGGTTTCAGATAATATTGTGTTTGTTGAACAAATTAGGATGCATAATGTGCTAGCTATTATTTCTCTTGTTAACCCACGCTGGCTCTTAATTAAAAACAGCGTCGATTTTTTTCTAGGAAAAAAAATAATGATGATGGTCAACTAATCCGATCCTCATCATAAACGCCGTCATATCCTTCTGATAAATGAGTTATCCATTTGAAAATTGCTAATAATTTTACGCAGAATTATGTCAATAAACATAGGCATCAATAATACTTTCAATATTTTATTTATGATTTAAATTAAATTTCATGTTTGTTCATTCTCCAATGTTTACAGTATACATGATCCCCAAAAAAGTTTGTTTTTAAACTAGCGTAAATTTCAAATTATTAGAAATACTCCCGGTTCTTTCAGGTTATAAGATGTAATGGTATGCTTACTTTGCGACAAACATATATGAAAAAATATTTGCATAGTTCTTTCATAAAATGATTTTTCCTAGAACTTCTGAATCTTCCTAGTATATATTACTTTAATTCATATGATATATTCTGTTCCATAAATCAGAAGTATAAAGAAAATTATGCTGGCCTGAATAAATCATATTACATCAACTGATACATTATATCTTTGTCCGTGTTTCATTTGATTTCTGTCCTAATTATAGCGATAAACTGCATCCAGTAGCAAGGCCTCTGATCAG
The DNA here is from genome assembly GCA_903632075.3 of Acanthosepion pharaonis. NCBI lineage: Eukaryota > Metazoa > Mollusca > Cephalopoda > Sepiida > Sepiidae > Acanthosepion > Acanthosepion pharaonis. The sequence goes on along the minus strand of CAHIKZ030005461.1, from coordinate 627,566 downwards.
GATATTGTAAGTTTAATTGCTGTTTTCCTAGGTCCACCATGACTCTGGGTAGTAGCAACTGTTAGGGTCTAAGCTATGAGTAAAGTGAGCCCCGAACGAAAACAAAACACTATTGATATATAACAATAAATATGTATAATAATAATAATACCAGCAATGTGTTTTTAAATGAAAATAATTAAAAACAAAACATATTTATAGAAAAATGACTAGCAATACATTTTTTGTAGAATTACTAAAAATACATGTTACCTTTAGTTGAAATGAATACAATTACGTTCAAAATATATTTAACTTGAGCCATGAACTTGTGTTCAAAATATATAGCTTTTGGCATTAAATAACCCATATAGGTGTTGATTTGCTTCTAAACAAAACCAGCCAACCAACCATCATTCAATAAAACTATCATGACATTAATCCATATAATATCCTTCAACTTCTAAAAAGTAATCAAACTGTACTCCAAAATATAACTTCAACAAAGCTACAACATATAGCCTATATTACCATCTCTAGTAATTATATCTAAACAAACATGTCTGTGAAAAAAGGCTGAGTATTATCTTTGATTTTTTTAATGTTGAAAGCAGAATAGCATCTACATATGCGAATAACAGAGTGACAGTGTGCCACGCTTTTTCAAATGTACTCCTAGAAGCCATAGCCAAACATATCCTACCATTTTGGAATCAGTCGCACTCCGTGAGCAAATTAAAGACATTCCATACCGAATGTGGACCTGCAATCATGAAATTTTGGATTCCCAACTTCTCATTCCTGACTTTGTTTTCTGCGATTTTAAGTGATTCTTTACGATGAATGTTTTGTACGATAACAATTTTTATAACCTGGAAATGAAATTTGCGGTCAATTTAAATTAATTGCGAAATTCAGCGAAAATCACCCATGAAATGAAACTAATTGTTTGTACGGGCCTACGTACATAAAATTGTCTTTACATTAAATGACAACAGAAGAATTATTCCTGAAGTTTTAAAAGGTAAGCTTAAATATTAATGCACTACTTAAATGCAGCTATTAATTTTGAGTTATTCTTTAGTTTGTCGTTGCCTGTTGCAGACGGCAGCAGTATGCCTCGCAAAAAGAAATCTCCGTCAACCGAGGACCAGATTGCAATCAAAAGAGCCAAGGCTGCAGCGACGAAAAGTAAGTCCCATGCAAACGTAACCAAGATCAAAACGGCAGACAGGAGAGCTTCTCATGCTGAGAATATGCAATGCCTTAGGGACTCACAAACACCTGATCAAGCCTAAGCTTCAATCCAGTAGCTAGCTTAAAGGCTGTCCGATATATTTTTATTACTTCGAAGCTCCCAAGAAAATTGAATTTCGAAAGTAGTAGTTGATGTGTCATATCTACTCCTTATGTCGAAATTTGATATGTAAGCATTAAAGAAAATCCAACAATCACTCATTTGATTACTTACCGATAAGCAATATCAAGAAGGTTATAATTGGATTTGCTCCCTTATAAGTTGAGCACATCTGATAATCAGTCTTAGTTAGGTAGGTATTCTGTGCAAATACTTAGTTGCGTAAAGGGTTAATAAGCTGGTGCCGCTATCGTTATCTGTTGTAAAACAGCATTCAAAAGTGTTGAAATAAAGTATAAAAATATAACAAAAAAAAACCTTACGTGATAAAATTATTCACTTTTATGTAATAACCTCATTCTTTCCAACTGGAATGTTATATTTATCTTCAAAGCAACATCAAAATGTAAGCAATACAGTAAGCGATTAAACGAACAGTAACAATCTAAGCAGCAGCCTGTCCAAGTTTACAGCTCTATGCTTACAAAGGCACATTGCTCTACAGCCCATTATCTTAATGAGGACAATGGGCGTAGTTGACAAAATGGTTGATTTCTAAATTTGGTGACACTGTAGTTGTCAGTTGAAGCTCTGTGTCGGGTAGTGTCTACTTGCAACCAAAAGAAACAGGAATGACGAGACGATATCCATAGTCTACCCAAAATAGATTAAATAAATGGTTCAATTCATAATTCCCTATAGGTTATCTAGATCGAAATACACCTGAGAAAAGCCGTGGAACACTACGACCGAAACAGTGTGACAACAACAAAGATGATAATCTGAATATAGTAATGATACCTACTAATCCCAGAACCTCAGACAAAATGTATTTAAAGATTATCCCTCCTCTACGAATTACAATGGCCAGAGGAGAAGTAAAATCCACTGGTAATTCTAATACAGTGTAACCCGGATATAAGAGACCCTGATATAAGATAAACCCGGATATAAGAGAGATTTTCTCTGGTCCCAAATTAGAGCCTGTGTTAATGTATATTAAATAGACCAAACTCGGATATAAGAGAAACCCGGATATAAGAGACTCCATCTCCAGTCCCGAAAACTCTCTTATATCCGGGTTACACTGTATATCTAGATTGTCTTTAAAATTCCAGAGAGAAATGGGAATATTATTGAAGAGGTTTTGAATAAATTTGCATAGCAAATGTTAATTATACTTTGAATTCTATTCTTTTATATTACGGGGCTGGGATAATTGTGATAGTATGTTCCCTATTTTTTATAAATTTTTAATTTTTCTTTCTAAATGTTTATTAGGGAATTGTTAAATGTTGTTATTTCTACCTGTATCTCAGCACAACCACAACAATGTCGATCTATGAAACTTGCTAATATCAGTTACTATACAGAACTTGTGGTATTATGGTCCCTGTATTATGATTGATAATTTTAAATATGACGTTTCGGTGCTATCAACCATATAAAGGGTGCGATATATAAATTTTCGTCATCTTATATTTTTAATTTTGCGCATGCGCGTAGTTTTTTTTTTTTTTTTTTCATTTTGTCGACTGCACAGTATAGTAGGGTCAGTTGGGCACCGTCTGTGCAAAAAGGAGCACCATAATGCAATACACTCCGACAGACATTTGGAAACAGCATGCTAAAAACAAGAATTATGACAGCATTCACCAACTGAAAGAAAGAGACGGGCAAGAAGAGATGCAGGAACTTCCGAATTCGTCTGTATGACGTAGTTGAAGCCAATGGCGATTTTCTTGAATAAATTTTCTCTTTCGTATTTCAAGATATTACTGCGTAATTTTGGTAAATATATTTGTTAAAATGAGATGTCAAAGATATTTTAATTTTTGCGTAATTTATCTATCGCACCCTGTATGTGTGGCTAGGTCAGTAATTGCATCTATCTAGGCTAAATAGGTAATTCAGTTATACACTATCCCTTCTCATCTCCGTTGTTGGCCCTGCCATATTTATAACGTTCATGACATATATATTTTCTAGTACGGGAGTTCAGTTAATTCTTAATTATATTCCTTATAAAAGTTATTTTCTTTCCATTGTGTTTTAATAACTTCCGTGATGACTAAGGTTTATTTTATTAATGTTTCTTTCTTGGGAAGAGACTAAAATGGGTATTGTATTTCGAACATGGATCCCATTCTCCGCTTGTTATATTAATAACCATAGCATCATCACAATGTGTAACCGTTGCAATTGAGATAAATAAATAAAAATAAAATTCGATTTTGACATTTTCATGGCAGAAAACAAGAAGAATTTCATCTATATGAAACGTCGAACGCCTTAAAATGATATTTTTTTAAAAAAAAAAGAAATGAATGAAGCAGTGTCATAAAAAGACAGAAAGCACATAATGAGATTGCTACAAAACAAATTAATAATGCTTCGCAACAACTTCGAGAAGTGAAAATAAGAGGCGAAATCATGTATGAATGAAAAAGAAATTGAAACGAAACGTTAAGACACGCCAGCATCTACCATTTCTACTTCACATTTCCATTCTTTGTCTGTAATCAATACGCAAGTAAAGTGCTTGACAACATATTTGCGAAGCCTTTAAAAGATGCTAGAAGTGATCGATACAGAAAACCGTTCCATTGGTTACTTTCCAGTATATACGAGTATCGATTTTACACGGTCAGTGTCAAAACTGATCAAGTCAGTCTGTGCTGCTGAAGTTGTTCTTCGAATGCATTGTACAGAAATTAATATCTTGGCGATTTTCATATCGGAGACATATCCTTTTCCCGGCAGACGTTGTTGCGTCTGTGATTTGTATATGCTCTTGTTAGTTTTCATCTGTTTTATTTAGGAAAAAAGAAATAAATAATCGAAGAGAAATGAATACATGGACGATAAGGTAAACTAAAGTATGTTACCGGGTAAATTAGAAACAAAAACATGTCACCGAATAAAATAAACGTATCTTCTTTTATAGGACGAGTACCCTCCAGACGTGGTTCACCATGGTTTCCTAAAGCGTCCTGTTTTTGTCGAAATAACCGATATTTGTCACTATAAAATCGCTCCAATTCTCGGCTCTAGTATACATTTACAGAAATTAGTTAAAGAATGTGCCTCCTCAAATAAAAGAAAGAATGAAAAAAGGATTTTAAATGAACAAATTAAAAGGAACGTTCCAAATAAATGAAAGAAAAAAGACAGAGAAAAGTAAGACAGACAGAATTAAAGAAGTGGGAAATAAGATACAAACAAACAAATAACAAACAAAGGAAAGAAAGAAAAAAAGAAAGAAGCAGATGAAATGAAGCAAAGAAAGAAGCGGGTGAAATGATGGAAAGAAGCGAATGGAAAGAAAGAAAGAAAAAGAACGAAAGAAAGACAGAGAGAAAGAATTAAAAAACCGAGGTAAATGAAAAAAAAAAGAATCTTTTCAAATAAATGAAATAAAGAAGACAGGTAAATGAAAGAAAGACAGAAAGAAATAAGGGTGGGAAAAGAAAGAAAGAAAGAAAGAAAGAAAGAAAGAAAGAAAGAAAGAAAGAAAGAAAGAAGGGAATAAAATGAAGGAATTAAATTAGCTGGTGTAATGAAGGGAAGAATTAAGGCAATGAAATGATGGAAAGAATGGAGTGGAAAGAAAGAAAGAAAGAAAAAAGGAACGAAAGAAAGAAAGAAAGAAACAAAGAAACAAAGAAACAAAGAAAGAAAGAAACAAAGAAAGAAAAAAGGAAAGAAAGAAAGAAAGAAAGAAAGAAAGAAAGAAAGAAAGAAAGAAAGAAAATCGAGTAAAATAGTGGAAAGTATGAAAGAACGATAAAAACGAAAGCTCAATGACAAAATGATGGAATGAAGATGGTGCTATGGAAGGAAAGAAGGGATTCAACTTAGATTTAAGATTAGGATGATGACATCAAAGAAAAAAGTCTTTGAAAAAATTTTCGTTTCCTTATTGTGCCGCTAATGAATAATTAATTAATCCTTTTTAGTTTAAATTTCCGTTTTCTGTTTGAATTCCATTGTTCAACTATATACAAATTGCTCTTTCAACTTTGTTTATCCGTTATAAACGACTCGAGCTGAGGTTAACTTTCCATTATTTTTTTATCACGATGCCATTTAACTTAGCACATACGGATAACTGACCAGAATGAAGTGAAAACTAACTAGACTTTATAAATAGAAAATGACTTACACTAAACCGTGAAAAAAATCAAAATCAATTGTAAGACAGAAAGTATGCTTGTCAGCAAAATGAAGATCCATCACCCGTATAAAAAATGGAGATGCCAAAATCAAACAAGTACAATTTAGGTATTTTAGTACATCTAAGTATTTTATTTTCATTGATTTCTGGCGTTTACACATTTGTTCCTGGGTCCCGCCCAGGGACCTAAGTTTAGAAATGGCATCATGACACTTTCCACTGACTACAAAAAAAATATTACATAGATAAAGCCCTTCGTAAAGAGTGGACTGTACTTGATAGAAACAATTTTTTGTATCTCCTTGAGGCATGGACTTCCAGGAATCCCTTCAATTAGTCTACTGCAATCTTTTTCAACCATTCCTAAAGCTCCAACTACAACAGCGATTGTTGATGTTCCCATATGCCATATTTTCGAGATTTCTATTTCGAGATCCTTCTATTTTATTATTATTATTATTATTATTATTATTATTATTATTATGTATGTCCTTTCCACCGCCCTGTCAATACGTCATAATTAATGTACTATTCCGTTTTGATCTCTTGGAATGAGTAGAAAATCACTACACACTTTTAGTAAGAAAATGAATGAAAGAAAGTGGAAAGTGTATAAGTGTTTAGCGGCTGTTTTCTTAAAATGGTAAAATTGTCACTTTAAAATCTTTCATTTTTATCCACTTCTGAAAATAACGACCAGCATTTATATTTATGTTTGTTATTGCAATATTTTGTTAAAGTTCAAATATGTAACGATGCGATAGGGGAATATTTACGGAGATTTTATTGTCGTAGAACTCACCAGCGACTTACTCAATTATTAATTTAAAATTAAGATTCATGAAAATATTAAAATACAAAAATCGGGAAATACGAGTTAAACCGAGTTGATATTATTATTATTATTATTATTATTATTATTATTATTATTATTATTTTTATTTTCTTTGATTTCTGGCGTTTACACATTTCTTTCCGGGTCCCGCCCAGGGACCTAAGGTTAGAAATGGCGTCATGACACTTTCCACTGACAAAAAAAAAAAAAAAACGATTACATAGATAAAGCCCTTCGTAAGGTGTGGGTTGTACTGGTCAGAACAATTTTCTGTATCTCCTTGAGGCATGGACTTCCAGGAATCCCTTCAATTAGTCTACTGGAATCTTTTCCAACCAGTCCTAGAGCTCCAACTACAACAGGGATTGTTGATGTTCCCATATGACATATTTTCGAGATTTCTATTTCAAGGTCCTTGTACTTTGACAACTTTTTGAATATCTTCAAAGATACATTGCAGTCGGCAGGGACTGCCATATCAATAAGGAAGCACCGATTTTGTTTGTTGTCTTTAATAACAATATCTGGGCGGTTGGCCTTGATTGTTCTGTCAGTTTGTATTGTGTAGTCCCATAGAATTGTAACAGGTCCTATCTCCGTAACTGGGTCTGGGTGGTGTTCATACCAGTTTCTTTCAGTTTTCTTCCCGTAGAAGTTGCAGATTTTCCAGTGCAGATATTGGCCCACTCTGTCATGTCGGGTTTTATATTCAGTGGGTGCCAACACCGTACAACCTGCTACAAGATGATCAATCGTTTCTGGATATTTATCACAGAATCTGCATTTTGGGCTGACACAATACTTTAGTATATGTGCTTGATAATTCCTAGTTAGCAAGCATTTGTCCTGCGCAGCAAGGGTAAAACCTTCAGTTTCCGCTTTCAACCCTGCACTACGTAGCCACTGATGGGTACGGGTTTATTATTATTATTATTATTATTTTATTATTATTATTATTATTATTATTATTATTTCTGCTATGGACACACTACCTACCAAGTCTGCGGAAAGACCTAAGGCAGGTCGTGGTGTGTTGTTATGGCCACATTTCATGTTAATTTTTTTTTTTTTTTTTTTTTTTATCTCCGATGAAGTTGCTAGCGTTACATAGACAAAGTTCTCCTTAGTGTGTGTGCTGTACTTAATAAGACAATTTTCTGTATGTCTCTTAAGCTGGGGTTTCAGGGATTCTTTCAGTGTGTTGTTTTGTTCCATTTTTTATAATTCCAAGTGCACCTATTACCACTGGTATTATTCTTTGTTTTCAATTTCCACATTTTTTTCTATTTCTATTTCCAGGTCTTTGTATTTTGATAGTTTTTCAAATTCCTTGGTTGCTATGTTACAATCCGCTGGATGCTTTCATATCAATTAGTAGGCAAGTTTTTTTCTTTCTGGTTTTTGACAATAATGTCCGGCCTATTTGCTTCAATTTTTCTGTCTGTGTGGATGGTATAATCCCATAGAATGGTGACATCTTCTATTTCTGTAACCGGCGCTGGCCGATGTTCATACCAGTGTTTGCTTACACATTTTCCAAAGTGTTTGCACATTGTCCAGTGTAAGTATTGCCCCACTCTATCGTGACGATTTTTTATATTCATTTGGGGCAAGTATAGAACATCCTGAGATTAGATGGTCTATTGTTTCTTGGTATTTGTCACAGAACCTGCATTTTGGATCCACATTATTATGTATGATATTTGCCTGAAAATTCCTAGTGAAAAGACTCTGGTCTTGCGCTGCAAGAATAAAGCCTTCAGTTTCAGATTTTAATCCAGATGCTCGTAACCATCGATGAGTATTAACTTTATCAACATTGGGTTTATTTGCACGTTCTGGATATTGGCCATGCAGAGGTTTGTCTTGCCAGCGTTGTTTCATCTGTTCAAGGGCTTTATCCTTGGCTTTCTTTTTCATATCTTTTGCTGCAATAGTTGGTTCTTGGCTTCTGTTTTGATTTTACTACAGAATCTACTAAATGTAAATGTTGTTTGTATTTACTGCCTTCTTTTATTATTGAATATTTTTTTCTTTCTGTTTTCATGTTGTTTCACTAATTTTATCATCCAGTCATTTGTTGTTTCCATGTAAGTTAGTAAGCCAATAGTTGTTGTCTTGTATGACAATTCTAGCTGAATAAGACCTCTTCCACCTTCTTTACGGGGTATGTATAGACGGTCTACATCAGCCTTTGGATGATGCATCTTATACTTAGAAAGAAGCTTTCTTGTTTTAGAATCCATTTGTCTGATGTCATTTAGAGTCCAGTTCAAGATGTTGAAACTATATTATTATTATTATTATTATTATTATTATTTTTATTTTTATTATTATTATTTTTATTATTATTATTATTATTATTATTATTATTATTATTAGCAACAGCAGCAGTAGACTGTCAGCCTTACTTTCAGAACTTTAATCCAGATGCTCGTAACCATTGATGAGCGTTAACTTTTTCAACATTGGTTTTACTAGTACTTCTTTCTGGATCTTGGCTCCGCAGAGATTTGTCTTGCCAGCGTTGTTTCATCTGTTCAAGAACTTTATCTTTGGCTTTCTTTTTCATGATTTTTGCTGCAACAGTTGATTCATGGGTTCTGTTTTTAATCTACTATACGTAAAACTCGTTTGAATTTACAACCTTCTTTGATTAATGAATATTTTTCTTTCCGATTTCCAGCTGTTTGAATAATTGAATGAACCAGTCTTTTGTTGCTTCCATGTATGTTAGTAAGCCAATAGTTGTTGTTTTGTATGACAATTCTAGCTGAAGAAAACCTCTTCATTCTTCCTTGCAGAGTATGTAGAGACGGTCTGTATCAGCCTTTGGAAGATACATGTTATGCTTAGAAAGAAGCTTTCTTCTCTTAGAATACATTTGTCTGATGTCATTTAGAGTCCATTTCAAGATGTTGAAACTTTATTATTATTATTATTATTATTATTATTATTATTATTATTATTATTATTATTATTATTTTTTCCATCCATTTCTCTTACATACACATTGATTTCCGGGAGGCAGGCAGAATTCTAAGGTCAGAAATGGATTCATGACATTTTCCATAAATCAATACCTATAAAATAAAACAAAAAAACATCTAAGGTCACACACATTTTTCATAGATAAAGCTTTTCACAATGTGTGAGCTGCACGTGTGAGTGCATTTCTTTTATATTTGTTTTAAGGCATGAGCTAGCAGAAAACCCTTCACTGAATCTATCGTAACATTTTCCAATCAATTTGAGAACTCACGCTACAAATGGAATTATTGATGTCCCCATGTACCACATCTTTTAGATTCCAACTTCAACATCCCTGTATTTTGATAGTTCTTGTAGATCTTCAAAGTTACATGAAAATCTACAGGGAAAGTCATGTCATTAAGAATGTATATTCTGTTTTGTGTTCTTTGATTACGATGTAAGGGCAATGAGCTTTGATTGTTCTATCTGTGTGTATTTTAAGGTTCCATAAAATTGTTACAGGTCTCTATAACCAGGTCTGGGTGATGTTGATACCAGTTTTATTTTTGTTTTTTTTTTAAATTTCCTTCCCGTAAAATTTGCATATTTTCTAGTGTAGACATTAGCCCACTCTCTAATGCCGAGTTTTATATACACTAGCTGCAACATCGTGCAACCTGATGCAAGATTGTCAATTGTTTCTGGTACTTATCACAGAATCTGTATTTCGGTTTAACATAATTTTTTAATGTCGGTTTGGTAATTGCTATTTAGCAAGTATTGATCCAATGAATCAAAACTAAAAACTTCGATTTCTTGAATTAACCCTGTAGTAGTAGTAGTACATAATATTATTATTATTATTATTATTATTATCAACGTCATCATCATCATTATTATTATTATTATTATTATTATTATTTAAATTCACATTATAGGAACAGCTAGGCAGACATGGAAGTCTGCATCGAACATGTTTAATATTCTAGTATAACATGGTTGCAAATGGAATAATTTTGTGCCATAAATCCTTGAATTTTTACTGTGTCGCATTCGTAACAAGGGCAAGGGTTTTTTTTTTTATTCAACTACCACAACTTTTTCCTGGCGAATTTCATTTTCTGCAATCTAGTAATTTATAAATGATTCCTTTAGAATCTTTGCAAACAGGAAACAATTCTTTCACTGTTCGATTCGGCTTTAAATTCTGAACTCTAGTGTGATTAAAAAGTAAATCCCTACTTTATGCATGATGGACTCACCCGTCAAACTATAATTTTGACATCATACATAAAATAGGAAGTTAATTTTCAATCTCCCTGTATATCCAAGATTAATCCACGGTCACCAATGTTCGTTACTCGTAATAAATCAATTTCTTTTCTCTTCGTGAATGACATTTTAATCTAAAAATCATTCCAGCTCGCTCGAAATAAACAGAACTGAACAGAAATATAAATTACAAAGCATTGACCGATTTTTGTCTAAACAAGTTCCTGATGTTATAGTTTCCCCTAAAACCTGTAAACTTGATTCCACAATTTTTATTCGGGTAGTTTAGCTTTGTCGCAAATTCCGCAAATATGGTGACATCCAATGAATATCAAACACACTACACAGTCGTAATTGTCAGACAGACAAGCCATTTCACCATTATGCAATTCCTAACACCCAAAATACATGTAACAATTCACTGACTGATCAATCAATAAAAAGATGAATAAATTTCCTAAGATTTCCCTAATGCGGATAAAGCGATAGAAACGGTAATTTTATAATCTTGATATAGTTACATATGCGTATATAGAGGTACATGTTTCTGTATCCAAGTGTGTAATGAGCTGCTTGTTTCTGTCTATGATTTGAGTAAAGAACTGCATTTAATTTAGCCATTAGCTCTTAGGAAACCTAGCAATGGACGCCTTCATTAAAATTCTCCAAAAAAGGAGATTTTTTTTAATTATCGCTTGAATTATTTCAATAAAGTCTTTCGACGCCGATAAAGAAATGTGACTAATATTTCTCTTCAAACCGAAGTAGCTACAAACAAAATAACAAAAAAAACAAAAACAAAAGAAGAAGGAGCTATTTTTCGTCAATTCGTCTCCAGAAAAAGAAAAAAAGTCTCCTGTTAAACGCAAAGGGAGGATCTGTAGTAATTATTTTAATATAGAAACAGTTAACAGTTGTGACGAGGACGGGTTTTTAAACATTTCGGAAAAATGCTTCTTTCTTAATCTGTTAGCAAGAATTCCAAATATTGTTAGAATTTTAACAAAATTATACATCTTTAAATGAAAAAAAAATCCCATGTTTTTTTTTTTATGATGAAATTATTGATTATTAAGCTAGCGAGTGAGAAATTGTGATAAAGCAAAGATATTATAACGAATTTAGTCAAGTAAACAGGAAATCAGGGATTTGCTCTCGAAAATAAAGAATGTATTATTTGATTCTTCATCTTTTATGTACGTGCACCTTCCTGACGTAGGCGATAATGGGACTTAAGTACAGTTCTTTGTGATCTTGTAGCGCCAGTCCACGATGTTCGAATAACAGTGTGAATTTCTAAGGCCTACATCGATTCATTCACTTAACTCTAGAACACTAGCCATGGTTATATCGTACCCAGCGAAAATTTCTTATTTGTAATTACAATTTCAGTACCTGATTTTCTTACCTAAATAATGTTTTTTTTTTGTTCCTATTAATGTTAACTCAAAGTACAAAGTTTGAAGTGTCCGCATGTAAAATATTTCAAATAAAGATTTATATTTAATACTTTTTTGATATTTTAAAAATCGGGTATGATATACGCATGGTTAGTAGAGGTGTAACTTTAATTGATGGTTACTGTTCTAGGGTTAAAGCATATTTTAATCATTGTCCTGAGAACGCATCTATATACAGCATAAGATTTTATAATTTTTTTTTTATATTTTTGGCGACGTGAATGACACCCCTATGTAGAAGAATTAAGGCAATTGAGGACATGACTCGTGTTTTAACTTAACTACTTCCGTTTCACACTCCCCCACCCCCCGGCCTTTAGAACAAGAGTAGCGATTTATCCCTTGTTGACTGTTTAAGATTGAATTTCCGGTTCCGTCAAAAATCCTTTCATTCTCTTTTACTCCAATTAGCCCTTGCATCTTAGTGGCATTATCGACTTGATTTGGGTGAATTTATTTTTTAAAAATAATTAATTTAACCGTTGCTTTATAGAACCGACTCCCGTAAATATT